>JAGHQL010000316.1:0-10237 GCA_020080175.1 Glutinoglossum americanum | reverse complement strand
ATGATACCCCCCCCCCCCGTCTATCTAGCCCCAACCCCCCCCCCCCCAGAACCTCTCTCCTCTCCCGACATCTCCATCTCCGCGGAAAAATAAAAAACCGCGCGGCGCAAGGTCGAGAAGGAAACGAAGGGAAGAAACGGAATCCGACGCACGCCAGGAAAAAAAAAGAAAAAAAAGAGACGCGGTGGTCCACGTGACGCCCCCCCTGTCCTGTCCTGTCCTGTCCTGTCCGGGGGAAGAGAGAGCTGACGCGGTTGCGCCGGATCCCCCGAACCTTCCGTTCTGCTTCTGCTTCTCTTCTCTTCCCTTCGTTTCTTTTTCCTTCTTTTTCCCTACCCCGCGGTCAGCACCCCGCGATCGATGGGGGGTGTGTGTATGTATGTATGTATGTGTATTTTTTTTTTCTTTTCTTTTCTTTCTGGGGGAAGGGGTGGAGAGGGGTGGTCTGAGCCAGGCAGCAGGGCGGGGGGGGGGGGGTGCGGGCGTTGCGGGCATGGGTGTACGTGCGTGCGCGTGGTGGTTGGTATTGTTCTTTTGCGCGCTGGGTCTGGCTTTTTTTTGTTTTTATTTTTTTATTTATTTTAATTTATTTTTTTGGTTTATTTAGTTTTTTTGGGGGGTGGTGGTGGTGGTGGTGGTAGCTGGAGAGAGCGTAATGTATGTGTGTATGTGTGTATGTACTTCGTATGTGTTGCGCAGGTAGTCGGGCTTTTTGCGGGGAGAGAACAAGTCGCGGATCAACGTTCTCCCGGGCTGCGGGGTATGACGTGACGATGCGATGGCGGAGGGTTTTTTTTGTGGGTTTTTTTCTTTTTCCTGCGGTTGTGGTGTGTGGCTGGGCGGAGGGAGGATGCGTGGATGGATGGATGTGGATGCGGGCTACGGCAGCGCAAGGGATCAAGGGATGTCTCTATTCCTGCCCCGGGGGGAAGACACGCAGAGAGGGCCAGGCTAGGCTGGACCGGGGAAGACACACAGAGAGAACCAGGCTAGGCCGGACCGGGGAAGACCCTCTGCGGGAAAACTGGGTTCGAGGCCGGCGCGGGGTCCCGCCAGTCTACCCATCTCCCCCCTACCCCCAGCCAGAAAACCCACGGGGGTGACGATGGGACCGGATAGTTTCCCTCTTCCTCCAATCAAACTCTCCCCCTCCTCCCGTCCCCTCTCTCTCTCTCTCTCTCTCTTCTCCGTACGCAACGCACGCGCGCACGTGCACGCTACGGGTACGGTACGTACGACACGCATGCATGGCGGCGGGAAAGGAAGGAAAAAAAAAAAAAAAAAAAAAAAAAAGGAAAAAAGAAAAACAGAGGCCTAGGGCCCCGGGGTGGGTGTCTGGCTGTCTGTTTGGGGAAAGGGGGGGCTCCACCTACGTATGTGGGTGCTCGGTGCGGGCGTGTACCTGCGGACGGTGGGGATACTTGCGTTGCAGGTACCGTGTACCGTGCGGGGGCTTTTTTCTCCTCCTCTGCGGGTGTGTGCGTGTGTGAGAGGGGTTTTTTTTTTTGGGCTTTTTTCTTCTTTGGGGGTGGAGGGTTTGGGGTTTCTCTCCCGGGTGTGGTTTTGGGTGGTGGGGGGTAGGACGAGGCGGGGCGAGGGAGTAGACGGGCAGACCCGCAGGCAGGTAGGAGGAAAACAGGGAAATCAGTCAAACGTTCAGCCGGTCTCTTGGGGGTTGCCCGAGTGTGAGTGTGAGTGTGTGAGTGCGAGGGCGGGAGAGTGTATGGGTGCGTGAGTGTGTGAGTGCGAGAGCGGGAGAGTGTACGGGTGCGTCACCAGACGTCAAAGACGATATTAAACGCTGCGATGCTTCTTGAAAAAATTTTCTGCATTTTTTTTCTTGTTTTTTTTTTTGAGGCCATTATTTTTTATTTAATTGTTGTTCCCCCCCCGTAAGATATAGACCCCAAACAGCACAAACAGCACTCCCCCCTCCTCCTCTTTCGTGCCAAAAAAAATATTACTCATGATGAAGACGGAAAACCAAATTTTTTTAAATGTTTTCTCCGAAAAAAAAGAAAAAGCATGGGGAAGCAGGGGCCGAAACGTTTTTTTTTTTTTCTCCCTTCACCTACTCGGGGTGTCCTTGGGGGAAAAAAAAAAAATTTATTTGCTCCTCCCCCTCGTCCTTTTTTTTTTTTAGGGGGAAAAACGAACGCCTATGATGGCACATTAAACCTCTAGACGCTTTTCTCTTGGGGTATGACTCGAGAGATAGAATGACGGAGGGAAAAAAAAAAAAAATGCAGTTTGGAAACACCGACGCGTTAACTCTGTGTTTGCTGGCCAGAAAGTCATGCCCAAAACCAGGAGAGGCACAAGACACAACAGGGGGGTTGGGGGGGGGGGAAAGGAGAGAGAGAGAAAAAAGGAAAAACAGGCTGTGTATTACAATCCATATTCCCTCAAGGGATGATAGATCTCTCTGCAGGCCAGTTGACGAGAATTCGGAGAAGAAAAGGTGCGAGCAATATTAAGCATAACAGGACAGATGCAGGAGAAAGGGACATTAAATGCTATAAGGTCTTCTCAAGTGCGACGAGCTCCCTGAAGTTCTGAGCATACTTTGCAACCTCCTCGGAAGTTGGTCGAGGCAGTGGCTTCCGTGCATAACCCCCATAGCCAAAGTACGACTCCATCGCACTCTTGGTCCCGATTATGCCGGTCTGGATGGCCGCCCAGTCGCCTCGCGCCACCACCGCCTGCAGCCTCTTGGCCTCCTTATAGTTGCCAGCCGTGTACAGATCGATGATCTTGACGCAGGCCTTGGGCGCGATGTTGGCGAGACCGCCGATGGTGCCGGAGCCACCGCCGAGGAGCGTCTGGAGCGTAAAGTCGCAGGATCCGCCCAGGCACATGAAGCCGGAACCGACGTCCGTGGGCGTGCAGGCCCGGGTGGCGGCGGCGATCCGATTGAGTTTGCCGGTGTTGCCGCACGTCAGCTTGACGCCGACGATGTTGGGGTTTTTGCTCAGCCGGATGATGGCGTCGGAGTCGAGGTCGATCCCGCAGACCGCGCCGGGATAATTGTATATCAGGATGGGGATCGGCGACTCGTCCGCCACATCGTTGAAGAATTCTACTATCGATTCCGATTTAAAAAGTGGTCGATAGTACGACGGTGGCAACACCAACGCATAGTCGCCACCTGATAGGAGCGCCTCGCGGCAGAGCTCGATCGTCTCCCGCGTGGACTGAGCGCCACACCCCACGATGACTGGCATGTTATGGAAGCCGGCGTTGTCCAGTGCCTTTCGCGTAGTGCTGGTGACGATCTTCCTCTCGCGGTGGCTGAGGTGGACAGCCTCGCCGTTCGAGCCTTGCGTTGTCAACCCCGCAACGCCGGCCTCCGCCAGCCGCACGGCGTGTCTCGCAATCGTCGCGACGTCGAGCTCCTCGGTGGTCTTGTTGAAAAAGGTCACGGTAGGCACGTACAGCCCGGGTGCGAGGGGACGGACCGAGTGGATGGCCGATTCCTCGTCGGAGTCCGTCAGCGTATCGTCGGACAGCGAGTCGGCGTACTGAGGACCCGCGTACGGGGGTTTCAGGGTATCGGGCAACGTCTCGGAGTGGTGGTCGCCCAAGATCATGGTGCTGAATCGCTCATCGAAGCTGCCCGGCAGCGATGGGGCATCGTTGTGCGGCGACATGGTTCTCTTGGTGGCGGTGGTGGTGGTGATGGTGGTGGTGATGGTGGTATGTGCGTGTGGGGGAGGGAGAACAATGGAAGTCGTCCTTGTCCTCGATGAAAGAAAGAGAAGAGGGATTGCGCAGAGCTGAGAGCGACGCACGATCGGTTATGGGCGGTGTCTTCTTCCATTCTTACGACGGGACGGGTTCCTCGGAGACTTTAAGTACTTTCTTGGTGGCCTTGGTGGTGGCGTGGGCCTTGGATTGAATTAATTTAGGGCCTTCAAATGGCTGTGGAGTTGAGTGAAGCAGGCGAGCGATGCTAGGGGCGGCCCAGCGCCAAAAGTTGCTCGCCCCAACCGCCCCAAGACTTATCGCACACTAACCTATCCGGCTTATCCAGCTACAGCTACCTACATCGCATGTAACTAGACTGCAACTTGTCCGCTCCGTTCGTCGCCCTGCCAACTTCCCAATTTTTCTTCGTCGGGCGCCCCTGGTCCTTACCGTACATACCACGAGCAGGCAGGCAGACGCCATTGTGATCGAGGCCATGCTGCGGCCCGTCTGCGAAAAAAAAACCCAACTTTCGCTTTTGCAACCCTCACCCTTCTGCACGCTCCTGGCATCCAATCAGCAATCCTTCTCACCTTCAGCTGCCGTGGCATCTACGTGAACTAGCTAACAGGCTACGCCGTAAGTAATTGTGTGATTGCGAGACCGCTGTTCGGTGTCCACGCGCAGAGAGCCCAAGTCCTCAACCTGGTAAATCTGGCCTGTCTGGCGCGGTCAACAACACCAATGCTTGACTGTCGACTGCCTGTTCGCTTTCTTTTCTTTTGGCGACGACTATTCTTTTCGGCCCAGCCACAGCCACAGCCAGGAAGTCGAGTCTACCCAAGCAGGACTTTGTTCCTTGTCCCGCAGGGTTCTTCGACATTCTCTCCCCAAGACTCACGTTCCCGCACCTGCAAAAGCCGCGCAATCGGTTTCTTTCAAACGCAAGCGACAATGACGATCGCTAAAGGGATCTTTGCCACGTTAAGACGCTATCCCACGGCGTTGGGTCGCCCTTCCGCAGGGGTCGGGCGAGTGTGGGGGTGCCCTAAGGCAATGTACATGTATCTACGGACCGGGCTCAGCTCTTAGCGGTAACGATGCGCAAACGCGGCCTGCGTCCCACAACCCAACAATACGGGGGGGGCGTGCCAATTCCTGCCACTCGGTGTCCATTCGGCAGCCATTCGCTCCAATTTTGGCCATGACTCTCAGACCGTTCTTCCGGAGCCGCCCCACAGCCAACAACGCTCGGCCACGGTCCTTGATGATCGCAACTGTGCACGCCAGACTTGGTCGTGACCACACGTGCTGGTCTGCTATCGAAGTCATGGTCGATTCGAACTACCAATCCCCACTTGGCGTGCTTTACCAATCGATCATGCGCCGGCGGTTTTGGTCTGGAAATTATGGGCAATGGTGCGAATGTGTGGGGGGTCCCGCAATTTCACAGGCAACCACCGTTCGACATCTGACCATGAGACCTTTTCCCGTCCCGGCGGCCTCACCGATTTCAGCTTCAAGATTCGTTTCACACCGACCCGTATTGTGGCTTTTCGGTTTTTCCGAACTGGAACCGGGCATTCGCCTCACCGTCCACTCGATTGCGGGTCTCGTTATGTCATTGAAGGGCTGATTCACACTGTCACCTCCAATCGCCATTACATCTCGATCAGAGCGGCGGTTCGACCGACCGACATACATGCTACCTGTTGCCGTTACAGCTCAGACCGCATCAGCAGGTGATCAGAGACTGCTCTCGTCCACTGGTCAAATGATGCCATTGTTGGCATCGTGCTCCGCATCTGATAGGTCACCAAAAGTTAAAAGTCAGGTAGGGAGGGGGATTGTGAAGTCGGGATAGGATCAGCGGTCTACGGAATTTCAAAGGCTCGCTTGGTCTTTGTCTTACAAACGCCTTGTCGGGTGACGAACTTGCCCCGTTGTGCGTAGGTAAGGGAGTGAGGCCGTGGAGGCCGTGGATCTGTACACACATGGCTCCTTGCTGCAACAAACCTGCTGCAACACGGCGTGGCAGTTTTTCCGCACAGGTTTCTGTCCCTGCTCGCTTCATTATTTGACCGAGCATAATAATTTCTTTTTTTCTAAATTTTTTTTTTTTCTTTTATGGTTATGCTGCCATCGACCACCGTTCCCGTTTTCGTTTACGTCGTTCGGCATCTCTCAGCTGACTTGGACCGCCCCCCACGCTATGGAAAGGTACTCGACCTCACTGGATCGTTCGCCCGGGCATGTCCGGAGAAGCATCGCAGGAGTGGGAAATTCTATCCCTGTTCGGATGCTGCACATCTTCCTTGCGAAATACCAGGTTTAATTATTTTACGGATCGACTGACATCACCGCCAGATTTCCTTTTCCTGGCTAATATTGGAATCAGGGATTCGAGCCTCCACCATCTTGCGTCGCGCACGATGTGGTAATATCGTACGTCTTTCACTGCCAATTGGCATCTTGATAGTGACATGATGAATTATATTGGTGGAGTAATACAGGGATTATTTATATGGGTTCTCTGCTTGTTTGAGCTAGTGGCGCTTCGAAAACCTTGATCTGCCCCCACTTGCAGCTGCTTGTGGATGCTGAAATCGTGAAAGAAAAAAAAAAAAAACTTTTGTGTTTACACAAGTCTAAGGGATGGCGACTGATGTATTGGCTGAGAACCGCTCACCACAACTTACCGCCACGAATGGCCGCCACATGGACGACATCGGCCAACCTGTCGGGTTCATGTGGTACAAGACTAAAAGCAATGAGAAAAGCACGCTAACCTGGATTAATCCGCTCCACACCCTTCCGGGCTGGCTTGGGGGCGGAATTTCCCCTGATTTTCAAGCAATGAACCGATCGGATCTCGACCATCTGATATCTGGACACATGTTTCGAGTTGTCCCCACGCAAGTCTTGGCGATTACCCGGAAAAGGAGAGGGGCCCTTTGGCGTTAGGCCTGCATCTGTGACTTTTTTTTTTGCTAACGAGCCGGTTATCATTTTTGGGGTGTGTGTCGACTCTATTACCCCGTTCCAAGGCTTTGGCACGGAGTGGTCTGGGCTAGGTCACGTTGGGCCTTGAGCCTGGAGAATCAAACAAACATCCCCTCGACGCCATGATGCCACGATACTTCCAATCTCCTGTTTTTTCCCTCGTGGTGCACGGATTTGTCCCAACCAAGCGGCAGATGCCTGCTTGCAAAAATGCAATCTTCCACATGACATTGCTTTGTGGAACCAAAAAGAAAATTCTTATTAATACTCCGAATGTTGGTACTACTGCCACCGCTTTTACCGTATGGACCTAGAGCCAAACAAACCTATTCTCTCTTTCCACTTCCCAAGTCCCCTCTGGAAGTGAAGAGAGAGGGAAAATCGATATGTTGGGTGTGGACTTTTGTGGGGCGGAATTCTTCGGCCACACCTTTACCCCGCTTTTTCCAGTCGGTGTTTTTTTTACCCTCAGGAAATCCACACAGAGGGGTCGATCTCCAGCGTTGTTACGTGTCACATACGACTCATTGCAACAGCCGATACAGGTACTCGTGAGGTCTTCAACCCTATGACACTTTTTTTCTTTTCTTTTCATTCTAGGCAGCCGGGCAACGACTGGCCTTGACGTGCGGATGGGCTTGAAGAGGGTGCAGCCACACTTCACGCATACCCACCCACCGGGCCCAAAAAGGGTGTGGGCACACCACATCACACCCACATACACCTTCATGCATACTCGGGTACTCTAGGTATTACATGCATGCTTCTTGACCCGTTTCTATTGCCCCTGGCCCGCTGTGCCGCGCCTGGATGTCGTGTGCTTGATGCATACGGCCGGAAAGCGGAAGATTAACGCCCGAGGGCTGAAGAAACTTTTATCTTTTACCCAATATTAATCCATCCAAGCTATTTTATTTTGGGCTGGTGTGGTGGTGGGACTTTTTTTTTCCTTTCCCTTTTTCAATTACCTATAGGATTATCCGCCTTTTGAATCTACTCTCCGTTCGAATACGGTTATCCCCATGTCCGCACCCACCGCCGGGAAGATGATGCCGAGGAGATGCTGCAACTATAGCTGTCCTCGCCTTTCCCTGTCTTCCTCCCAATGGCCTTGACTAGGCAAGGGGGCTGCAACAAAGCCTGGGTGGGCAGAACATCGGTGCTTTCCTTTTCAAGCATACCATATGGCTATGCATAGAGCTGGAAATCCTCATGCATATACATACATTCTCGGCGGTTCCAGAATTGTTTGCTTCGAGTCATGCCGGTTTTTCCGTGCATATGTGGCAAAAATCGTGCAGCGGTGATGGCAACAACGGGCCTGGGTTTCTCGTCCCGGTCCCGGGGGAGTGGATAGTGGATGGGTTATGGTTTTTTTTTTTTTTTTTCTCGGTCTACATCCTTTATTTTTTTTCCCTTTCTCCTGATCGGCCCGGGGGTCTAGATTCTCGGCCCGGCTCATGATTTTCGGGACAGGTAGGAAAGGAGGAAGGGGTCGGTACCGGCATGCCGGGCTGCAGGGTTTTTTTTTCGTGTGTGTTGTGTTGTGTGGATGCGTGGTGTGGTGTGTGTGAAGGGATGGGAAGTGTGGATCTTTTTGGGAGTTTTGGTAGACAGCTGGGTTGGTATGTGTGTGTAGCGTGTACTTTGGTGTGTACACACGGCAGGATGGGAGAGGGATGGACTGCCTCCTGCTAGGTAGGGAGCTGAGATGGGGGGGGAGGATGGGGTTGCAAGGAGGAAAGAGGTTCCTTTCTACCGCGAGATATGGGTAGGGCGGTATAGTTTAGACGAGGTAGAATAGTAATAGCAATAGAACTATATTATTTATTTTTTTTAATTTTTAATAAGGATCCGATGGTATATTATATATTACACTATATTACACCGTTTTCTTGACCCCCCCTCTCTTCGAGTCTAACTCTGGCTCCGCTTCCGCTGCGCGGCGCCGTCTTCTAATGAGCTCTCCGAGGGGGATATTCTCCTCGTCTTCCTCGGACGACGGAGACGACGACGACGACGAAGCGACCCCCAAATCTCCAAGTGTCTCCCCGTCGGAATTCATCCACTTCCTATGCTCAGCGGGCCTAAGTCTCGTAGTTGCTTCTCCATCGCCCTCCCCCTCTTCCTCTTCCTCTTCCTCTTCCTCTTCCTCCCCACCCGGCACCGAACCTCCACCCGAACCAAACGTATACGCATACCCATGCCGCCTGCGTTCCAGATCCCGTAACTGTCGCGCGCGGAAGGCATCGACGTCGAGGTCGATGTCAGGCTGCTGTTGCTGCTGCCGGCCGTGGTTGTGGGCGTGCGATCTCGAGGGGTCCGGGGGCGGCCAGGGGAGCGACGGGTCCTCGATGGCAGATTTCGGGAACGAGAGGGCGGTTTGTCCGCTCGGGGTTGGGGCGAGGGGGTTGAGCCATGTGAGGGGCTAGCCCGTGCGCGTTAGTCGGTTAGACCTCAGATGTTGGGGCGGACGACAAACGTACATTCCTGCTGCTCATGCCCCCGGCCACATTCCCCCACACCCCGACGTCGAAGGGGAACTCCTGCCTGAGCACGCGCACGCGCTCGCCGCCGGGGGCCTCAACGAGCCCGCCTAGCTTCCTCGCGCGCCGCACGAGGGACGCGTGGCGCTCGATCTCCCAGGACTCGATGGCGTAGGTGTTTGTCAGGAGGGCGGCGAGGGAGCGGAGGAGGAGGACGAGGGTTATGAGGAGGGTTGGGGTCGTGAGGAGGAGGAGGGCGAGGAGGTGGATTAGGGGGAGGAGCGGGGGGCCGAGGTACTGTGGTGTTTTGGTTAATTGGAGGGGGGTTTTATATTTTCCATATGGGGTGGGAGGGAAGGGGGACGTACGCTGGGGAGGTGACGCGTCTCCCAGAGGTGGTACGCGCGGATCAGGAGGTGGTATTCGAGTTGCGACATTGCAAGGATGGCGTAGAGGAGGAGGCGTAGGAAGTGCGGGAACGTGTAGTGCGAGACGCAGTTTGCGGTCCAAGGGCAGTGGTGGTCCATTTTAGGTATACATCTACCATACGTTAGAATTGAAGGGTTTGCAGATCATCATATTGTATTTTTCTTCAATCTCAGACGCATAGATAGGCAGGGGAGTATAGCATACCGTCCGCAGACCCTGCAGTGATGCGCCCTCTCCGGCTTTCTCCTCTGGCATTTCTTGCACCATCTCCCCTTCCCTTCCTCCTTCTTCTCCCCGTTGCCCTCTGCCTCCACCCCCTCCACGTCCCCCTCACGAAACCCGGCGTCTACCCACACCGCCCGAGCCCAGCATATCCAGAGGCAGGCTACCAGGCCGTTGAAAATCAGTTTTTGTCGTAGGGATAGGGGGCCTGGGGGGAGGAGGGGGTGGGAGCTTGGGGTGTGGGAGGAGAGGAAGAGAGAGGGATTTGGAGCGGAGAGAGAGAAGAGGTATTGGGAGGAGAGGTGGAGGAAGAGGATTAGGAGGGAGAGGGCGAGGATGTAGGGGTTTGCCCGGGGGAGGAGGGGCATTGTTTTGGGGGTTGTTTGGGGGGGGGGGGGGGTGGGGGGGGG
>JAGHQL010000315.1:0-10301 GCA_020080175.1 Glutinoglossum americanum | reverse complement strand
CCAAAAACCCCCCGCCCTCCTCCTCTCCCCCTCCCACCTCCCCACCCACCCCCTCATCCTCTCCCTCCCCCTCCCGCTCCCAACCCCAACCGTCGGCACGACCCTCCCGATCCTAACCGCGCAGCAAAACATCGTCAGCTCCCTGAAGCTGCTGTGCTCGCTGTACGGGACGGCGTAGCAGGCGACGTCGGCGGTGGCGCCGCGCTGGGGCGCCAGGTCCGCGGGGCCGAAGGGGGACCTCCACTGGGGCGAGTGGAGGATGTCGTGGACGCTGGGGAGGGGGGTGGAGAGGCGGGAGGGGGGCGGTTTGTAGGTCCAGCCTGAGGGGCGGAAACCGACTATGCGGGTGAAGTGGGGCGCGTGGGATTTGAGGTAGGCTTGGAGGGTGTCGTTGCCGATTTCCATGAGGGGCGTCATGTGGACTTGGGCTTCCTTGGGGTTTTTGGTGAGGAGGGCGTTCAGTTCTGCGTCTTCGAGGCAGGCGCAGATTTTCTGTTTGTTGGGCGGGGCGTAAATTTTGGTGTTGAGGGCGCGGGCGATGCCGATGCAGACGCGCTCTTTGCCTATGCTATAGGTGCCAATGACCACTAGGAGGCGGCCGCGGGGATTAGGACTCTTGCTGGAGGCGCTGGTGACGGTGGTGGTGCCGTCAACGCCGGAATCGCCTCCCGTGTTGGAGGGCGACGCTTTCCCTTTGCTAATAAATTTAGTCATACCACGGTTAGCACGGCCCTTCAATACCCTTTCCCACTCATCACCTTCATCTATTTGTTCCTTCGCAAGGCTGGCACACATCTTTGCACAAGCATCGATTACATCCTCCTGGCTCGGGAACGAATAACGCGGGTTCAAGTATGTAGTGTCCAGGTAACACACATCAATCTGCCGCTGTCCCACGCGCTTTCCCGTCGCTGGGTCGACCACATCAGGCCGGAGAAGCGGGTGTTGTATATGAGCAAGGCAGGCTCGAAAATCACCACAGTGGAGCACCCGCTGAACCTTCGGATTCTTCCCCTTACCCACAACTTTCTCAAATAGAAAGAGCGAACTCCCAGGGCAGTGATTTGCATCAATCATCGTGACCTCCACCCCGTCTGTATCCGGCACCACAATCTTCTTTTCAAACTCCACATCAACAACCCACTTAGGATCGACCCTCAATTGCTGTCTCACCAGATTCCCTGTAACCCGACTACAGTAGATCGGGCCATGACACCACGACGCAGTCAGGCCTATGTAGTGGTCGCTGTGGAAATGGCTGAGGAAATAAGCTTTGCATCCCGCAACAGCCCCGTACCGGAAAGCATCGACACAAATGAAGAAGCCCGGCAGAATCTTGTAGAAAGGGCAGGTCCTCTGATATGTGGGTTTGCCTCGTGACGCTGTTTCCGCTGCTGCCGCGGAAGCCCAGGCTGCGTCCTCGGCATGAGAAGACATGAGTTTCGAGAATGCCGATGAAGTACCGCTTGAAGACCCTAAAGAAAACGGACTTGCTTGGGCTGGTTTGGCTGGGCGTTGAAAGCGCTTTGACGGTGTTGCCGGCCGTGCTATGATACGCTCTGGAAGTGGTATCGGATCGCCGTCAAGGCAATGATTTACATGCAGGGTAGCATCCTAAATAGAAGGTCAGGAATTCCACTCTTACATTGGAAAAGTACACCGTTTGCACCGAAACATACCGTATCCGTAATGCCCTCTAAACTCGCACTGCAAATGGGACAGGCTATCACCTCCTCACCATCTCCGGTCACTAATTCCGAGCTAGATGTCTTATGGTCTCCTTCGGGGAAATCATCAATGAAATCAGGATCCACTCCATCTTCAGCCATCTCCAGCCTCCGCTGTTCTTCCATCCACCGCCGCTCCGCCATCTCTTCACCTCCCGCAAATATGTCATCATTGTAGTCCTCAATCATGTCAAGGTCGGCAAATTCCTCGTCCCCGGGTGCACTCGTCTCCTCTCGACTCAGACCAGGATTGTGCATCTCTACCTTTTCCGTCTTTTCCTGGAATATCTCATCGGTTATGCTGAAGCTGGCGACTTCAGGATTTAGCCCCCCAAGAGCATTATCGATCACTGTAGATTCCTTGGTTGTCTCGATAACCTCTTCTTCCGATACCTTCCTACTATTAGTTTTCACCACAAGTAGACCGGCATACCGCCCCGGTTTCTTCGCCTCTGTAACGTGATCCACTGACTCCGAAGAACCGCTTCGAATTCCCCCCTCCATAATATCCCGCTCACCAGAATCCGGCACCGGTGGCGAAGAACTGGCCCCTTTCGGATATCCCGTTGAACTATGCTCGCCCCAAAAAGGTGACACAGCCAGCCCCTCTCCCCCTCGTATCTTCTCACCCCAGACTTCGGAATCCAATTTCCTCCGTTTAATTGAGCCCACATCTTCATTATATCTCCAACTCTGCTCCGGATCTTCAAACATATCATCGAACGGCGAATTCTCCGACGTAAAATCATCCCCCCTCACACCACGGTCATCCTTAAAGAACAAACCTTCACCGTCATCTTCCCCCCAATCCTGAGGCGCCTGAGGTTCCGCTTTCTTGAAGAAACTCAGTATGCTCCCGTTCCTCGGTTTCCCGCCCGCAACCTTCTTCATATTACTCGATCTGCTCCCCAACGGCGTAGGCCAAGGCGGGGTTGGCGGCCTGCCTACCGAGGGATTCGCTGTGGAGGCGGTGGGTTTCTCTCGAGGGTTGCGGAACATGTGGGGTATGGGTTGAGGTTGGAAGTCGCGTACGCTCGGAGGGTTTAAAGTGGGCGACGCGAGCGACGCGAATAAAAGAAATGAAGAATTAGGCATTTTCGAGGCTTGTGATTGGTTGGCAAAAGTAATAGCCATAATCCCTTTTTTTCTTTTTTTTTCTCTCGAGTCCCATCTACGCCGGAAACAGAAAACAAAGTGATATCTACGGATCCCAAGCTTAGTAGCTAGGGCTAAAAACTCCAAGCAGCACAAAACGCCAGTTTTTTTGAATTTATGCCCTTTGATCTCTTATGATGCCCGCGTCCAACCTCATAACGAAGAGCCAGCCTTATTGCTATCGCCTTCAAGTGACTCCAGACGGTCGTGCTAAACGTTTGGGGAAGAGGCCTTAATCCGGGCTACCTCCAGCTGCACCAGCATCCGTCATTGTGCGAGGGAACACCTTAATCCCACGCCCGTATCCCCTCTATCCCACCCTGCCCCCCTAACAACCCCCTAATCACCGAGCCTTCGATGCCTGCTGCGCAGCCTCTGCAAACCCACATCAGCCCCTATCCACACCCACCCCACAAAGGTCTAAAAAAGCCCACGGCACCACTTACCCCTCCTCGTCGCATCCTCCAACAACGCCGTATCCACCGCCGCCCCCGGCAGATGCACATACCTGACCACGCTCCCCCGGATAAACACATTCTTCACGCTCGCCAGGTGCGGCCACCGGTCCTCCTCCACCACCGACACGCCGTCCAATTTGATGTTCAGGAACTGGTCGACGGACCGGAGGGTTCCGCGCAGGGAGATGTCGTTTTTAAGCTCGACGGTCACCTCGTGGTCGACGAGGGTTTTGAAGAAGCTGGTAGGGGCGGGGGGCGTTAGTTGACGCGTGCGGCTGTGCGGGGCATGATGAGGTGAGAGGGGATGAGGATGTACCTGAAGAAGAGCATGGTTTCGTTAGTAGAGCCAAGGGGATGGTGCTTATGGTTTTTTCTTTTGTGGGTCGCGATGTTGGTTGCGGGGGGATTTTGACGTGCTGACGTTTGAAAGAGGCGAGCTCACAGGCCCTGAAACGACAGCCAACAAAACTCCAAAACTACAATTCGGGTGAGACGCCCAAAAGGATCCAGACCCATCCTTTTCGCATGAGATCCAATAGGGGGTTTCCAACAGAACGTATGGGGCATTTTGGTTTCAATTTATTTCTTTCTGCCGCCAACAACTATCTAACTAACTAATCTTTCCAATCCGATCGACTTTGCATCTACATACATGCATAGGTGCAGATGCACCTCGCCCAGCAAAATGGCACAAAAGACTGGCATTTTGGACAAATGAGATTTCCCGGATATCTTCTTCGCAGGGAATGTAAGAAGGAAGAAGGGGAGGAATAATAATAATAAATGATAATAAGAAAACGTCCCGACCAACCATAGAATTCCGTCCAAGGCCGGGCACCTCAACTCCCCCCTTTGAACTCCGGTAGAAAAACAAACGTTCGGGGGTATCCAGAACTTTTCGAAGAGCGAATCTCCTATCCTTCCCACCCCCCGGGGCGGCGTGAAAAAGAAATTTTCTCTCCCCTCTTATGCTCGTTCCAAAGGTTTCCTCGCATAGCCACACAACGACCTCCACCCAGCCCCACCCTTCCTCCCCTCCTCCAGTACGGCGTTGACCCCATCCAAAGCGCTAGCTCCTCTCTTCCCGACCTCCGTATGCAGCTTCAACATCCACTTCTCCCACGCCCAACTCCCCACTAGCCCCGTAATACCAGCCACCTCCGGTGTAGTCCCCTGAACCTCCTCCTCCTTCTCCTTCTCCTCCTCTCCCTTCTCCCTCACGTCATCGCTGGATTTTCCCGGCCCCGCCTCATCGCGCTTGCTTGGGACATTAGGTGTCGTAGCCGGCGCTCCCATGGGCAGGAACACCCACGCTCTCTTGACTGTCCCAAAACCAGCTTTTTGGAGCCGACCCGTCCAAGCGCGGGTTGGGTAGGGATCGTACCCTCGTGTTTTGAGCCTAAAGCTAAATTCGACGGACATAGCCGATCCAAGGGGACCTGCATTCATGATATCCGCGTCGAGGAGGGAGAACTCAAGGTATCCGCCTGGCTTCAAACACCGATAGCATTCTTTGAGGCAGAGGTCATACTCGTCATCGAATTCCCGGGGTGCCCCGATCATGTTCTTGGCCTTTAGAAACATGTATATAGAGCGAACGACTATGACGTCAAAGTAGTTCTCCGCGAACGGGAGCCTGTGCAGTTGGGGAACGGATACGGAGCGGTGGTTGTGGGGACCACGGATGGCAGTCGGGTTTGTAAGTTGGCTGAGGTTAGTTTTAGGGTAAACGGTGTAGACCTTAGTGTTAGGAAACTGCCGCGCGCAGTGCCATGCCCAATCACACACCGGCTGGCCTCCAAGGTCGAGTATTCTAGTTCTGTCCCTCTGCAGGATACCCACGGCAGGCGCCTTACCCGCCTGAGCGAGTTTCTTAGCCACGGGGCTAACGAGAAGCTTTCCTTGATTCAACACCATGTTCGCCGCAACGTTCCACATGGCTAAGTTCATCTGATCCACGGCCTCTGCTTCTCTGGCCGCACGGGCTTCCTGTTTCTCTTCAGGTGTAGCATCCTCGTGGATGGTTCTCCGCTTCAGTTCGTATTGCGAAGACAATTGCAGGATGTGAGTCACTGGTTGGCAAATGCGTTGGGCGTGAAGAGCGTCGGACCGCGTTTGGCGGTAGGTAAAAGCATCATTGCTATTCGAATTGCCGGAGAACCTCTGAAAGGCACGGTAATAGGCGGATTCCTTCTTCACAACGGCTGCGCTTTGGCCTTGCTCCTCCTGGCCATCTAGATCTTGTGAGAATCGAACGGATTTTTTAGTGCTAACCGACGCCCGGTCAACCACCTCTGTTTCAGGTTTAGGGGCCTCTTCATCGATTTTTGCATGGATTTCCTCCTTGAGGTCTTTAAGGGCGGTCAGATAGGTGGATTGGGTCGAAAGCCATTGGCTAGTCCGGTCCAAGTTGATCATTGAAGTATGTTTTAGCTCTCGACGGTACTTTTGATCAAAATCCACTCCAGCTTGGGAAGTTTCAATGTGCTCTTCTACGATCCCATCTTTGCTGGCCGCCGACTCCTCGCTCGGACGTCCCTCATTCGCAGGCTCCTCGACCGCGGGCTCCTCCGAAATTGCGTCGTGAAGGATAGTAGGACGCGCCGTCGGGGGCCCGTCGCTCGCGTCCTCCTCGACCTCGACGACCTGCTCGATAGGTTTATTCCAAGGATACGTGTAGAAATTTTCGGCGGTGCTTGAAGACAGCGGGTGGGGAGAAGTTGGGCACCAAGTGTTCCTGGTGGGAGACGCCAGCTGAGAGAAGAATGTACTTGGGGACGGAATGTCGACTTGCGCCATGCTAGCTAGCGATCGCCGATTGGGGGGCGCAATCCTAATAGCGGCACTACGGTGGAGGCTGTAGTTTGGAATCTGTTGCATCTGCTGTTGCGGGTGTGGCGTTTCGATGACCCTCTCCTCGATGCCCTGTTCCTCTATGATCTGATCTTCATACTGGTGTCCGATACCGTTGCTCGGCAGAACATTGAGGGTAGCTAAAGCATCCGGATGAAGCTGGATCCCGCCCTCAGACCAGCCGGCTGCGGGATCTACGCCGGCGATCTCAGGAGTGGGGATAGACGGAGTCGGGGGCGCTGTGGAGTTTGCTAACTGGTCCGATGTGAGACTTCCGTCCAGCGAAGGAGGAGCAGTCGAGTCTGGCGCATCTCGAGCCAGCAAGGAGAGAGCAGCTGGTGATATCGGGATCTTTGGAGGTGGAGTAGGTGGGACAGGAGAATTCATTTTTATTTCATGAGGGCCGGACCACTTGCCGCCTCTTGGTATGGCCAGTGAAGGATATCGGTTTCGAGGTATACCGGGGTCTAGTGAGTCCGTGCGGATAGGTGCGTGCGCCGAGCGTGTGCTTGGGCGGCGAACAATGACAGGAGGAGCGTCCTCATCCTCCGGCGGAATGACGTCAATCTCTAAGGGTTCATCACGGTCAATTTCATCGTCGGTAGCATCGTACATATCGTCGAAGTCTGGCGGCCTGGTGTTGTTGGGTTTCTCGTCAACCGGCGAGACAAGGTAGCCGTCGCAAGACATAGGAGACGGAGGATTGCGGAGGCTGAAAGCCCGAGGAGTGGGGAAATCGTCTTCGATTGGCGATACGAAAGGCTCGGTGGGTTCTGACCTCCTAAAGTACGAGAAGGATTTAGAAGCTCTTTGAGCCGTCCGTGTAATTTCTCTATCCATCTGGTTGCGCGGCAACCTATCATCTGCTATTATTGTATTAGGAGTATGACGCGAGACCGGCTCGTGCTTTATGGGCTTGTAAATCGTGGGCTGTAGGAAGCTCATCCTCCAGTCTCGGTGTGGTAGCCAACTAAACCCAAGCAAAAAAGAAACCTAACGATGGGGCGAAAGCAGGAGGTCAACGCTCTACGCTGACGTTTGCCTGCACTTCCGGCTAAAAAGATGGTGAGAATAAGCAGGCCCTCGTTCAACGAAGACTGCAAAAATTAGTAATAATAATAGGTAGATAAAAGGAAGGGGGATGAGGCCAACACCACCCAAACGCAAACGGCGGAGCAGCAAGCTTGTTTAAATCAAAATGTAGGCAGGCATGCGCAGGCATGATATGTGCGAGCAGGACTAAAATTAGTCCCGCAGGAAAGCGCCGGGGACACGCTCGTGACGGCAGAGCATGGAAAGACCATGGCGTGTCCGGCGTGCGTATGCAGAAGAGCGCGGGCCATGGTCACCTACGCGCAGAGAAGCTGTGGTTCGGGAGAGAGGGATTGGACTACAGGGACGAAGCGGTTCAACAAGCCGACGAACAGGACCACCGAGGGAGGTAGAAGGGAGATGGAGTCGCGAAGACGCGCCAACGCCACACGGCTATCCTAGCGACGGGAACACAAAGCCATTCGCCAGACGGCGAAATTAAAATTAGAACCCATGCACGGCCGCTCGGGGTGTGTGCATCTGGATCTGATAGAGCGGGTACTCCATCCCCCAGAGGGCGATGGGCCAACCGGGGTGGTTGGTTGGGTGAGACATGCGCGTTGGTTGCCCCGCCGCCATCCTCTGTTGTTTCCTTCCTCCCGAGCTCCCACCGTGCGCGCGCAGCACTCGTGAGAAGCCTCCTGAGTCTTGGAGAGCAGTCGGCCAGGACGAGAACGACAGCTCTCTCTCTCCCGTCTTCCACGGAAAGGTCCACACCGAAAGACTCATTCCGGCAGCGATTCTACGGTCGGAATATGCCTGTGGCGCGCGCCAACGTCGAAGGGAAACAGCCCTCCCGGCACGCTGGTTGGCGTTCGGTACGCGCCGACTTTTATTGGGGTCGCGGCCACGCCTCCAGCTCGAGAGTTTGTGGGGCGCGTAGGAAGCTGTATCGGGTACCCCCAACACCCACTCTTTCCCGGCTAACCAGCATGTTCTGCAACCTGCAAGTGACGAGCGAAAAGTCAAAATAGAGCCTTGGGGTGGGACAACACGCGTACGAGCACGTCAGGTATCGGACAACATGCCCGGAGATCGACGTGGTTCGCCCGGACGCCTGGATTCTGGCGGAGTGCGTGCTCACCGCAGAGCGGCAAATTCTTCGAAAATTCATCCCCATTTGGCTTTATTAGGCAGACGGTAAATTAGCCAATTCGACTCGTGCGTTCGAACACCGAGATCCCCCCGATTGACCTATAGATCCGCTCCATCATCGTTGCCGCGTAACGTGAAGCTCGCACGCTACGCTATTAGCGGGTTCTCTCTTGCTTCTCCGCCGAGGAAGAACCACCCCACCAAAATCGACAAGCACAAACAACATCCAATTCCCGGTCCATCGCCGCCCAACGACAACAATAACAGCAGCAGCAGCAGCAACAACAACAACAGTAACAACACGAACCATATACCCCCTCCCCCCGTACTATAATACTGTAATACCCTATAAGCCGAGGAGCATGTCAGCGCCCCAAATACCCACCCCCATCATAGCCCCTTCGATCCTCTCCGCCGACTTCGCTCGCCTAGGCGCCGAATGCTCAGAGACCATCGAACGCCATGGCGCCGACTGGCTGCACATCGACATCATGGACGGGCACTTCGTCCCGAACATCACGTTCGGCGCGCCTGTAGTGACAGCCATCCGGTCGCATGTCGAGAGACCCTCCAACAAGAAGGGCAGGGGCACGTTTGATTGCCATCTGATGGTTGCAGAGGTACGTTGCCCGTGGCTTTTTTTGGTCTTTTCCGTAGTCTTTTATTTTTGTGATTGACAGACCGGGTGGGAGTGTTGGAGGCGCCGGTGAGGGGAAATTGATGGGTTTTTCCTCCCTGTTTGGTTGCTCACTTTCCCTTCTGGGTGCGGTGATGGCGATGATGGCGCGAGTCGTGCGTGTGCTATATCTCCTGTATTCATGCGGACAAGGTTCCGATGATTCCACCCGTGTCTGATCGACTCGATCGCCCGTATCGCTCATATCGTGTTCCTTGGTCGCCTCTGCGCTGCTGTCATTTTTACTTTCCCCACTCGTTCCCGTCTCATTAAAGGCGCGTAAGAACAGTTCGCCCAGCATCCCACACCTCTCCTTGCGCGAGACTCTGCAAGATCCCTCACGTCGCATATCGTAAAGAAAGCCACAACATTGCTGCTCCAAGAAAAGAGTCTGCTTCAATATCAGAACCCCCGATTTCAATAACAACATGCTTTATGCTTTTTCTTTCGTTTTCCAGCCCTCGCCGGAAAAACAAAAAGTTAAACATAACCCACTAACGCTCCCCAAATGCAGCCCAAGAGATGGGTCAAGGACTTCCAAGCCGCGGGCTGCGACCTCTACTGTTTCCACTACGAAGCTGCTATTAACTCCACGGCTGCCGGCTCACCTGCCGGGACCACGGACCGCCGCACCTCCCCGCGCGAGCTGATCCGCTTCATCCACGAGCACAGCATGCAGGCTGGCATCGCGCTCAAGCCAGAGACCCCGGTCGACGTGCTGTGGGAGATTCTGGAGAACGAAGTGGAGGAGGAGAGGCCGGATGTAAGTCCCAACCGTCTGCATGCTCGGTGATAGCCGGAGGCGCTCCCCCCCTCCCCCCCAACACAAGTGGCCCGTGCGTGCATGCATGGCTTCCATACCTCCAATCTCTCCTCCACCATCACCACCATATTCCACAATCCCTCTAGAGCTCCAATTCCCTCTTCCCCCCCCAAAAAAATAACCCCAAGACACTAAAACCGCCCCGGTAAACAGATGGTCCTGATAATGACCGTCAACCCCGGCTTCGGCGGGCAGACGTTCATGGCTTCGGAGCTCCCAAAGGTACGCGCCGTGCGGGACCGCTACCCCACGCTCGACATCGAGGTCGATGGCGGGCTCGGTCCCAAGACTATCGGCCAGGCGGCCGACGCGGGCGCCAATGTGATTGTGGCTGGGTCGGCGGTATTCGGAGCGCAGGATCCGGGGGAGGTGATTAGGGGGCTGAGGGAGGTGCTCGTGGGCAGGAAGGGGGGGTGATGGAT
>JAGHQL010000032.1:0-168284 GCA_020080175.1 Glutinoglossum americanum | reverse complement strand
TGACATACGAGGGGGGCCCGCAAGGCCCCACCAATGACGTCATCATAGGAACTCCACATGGGAGCACGGCCGGCGAAGGAACCGCACGGGCGTCGTGGGAACTCCATATGGGAGCACGGCCGGCGGCGAAGGAACCGCACGGCATCGTAGGAACTCCACATAGGAGCACGGCCGGTGGCGAAGGAACCACATGGGCATCATAAGGACTTCCCAACGGAAGCACGGCCGGAGGCAAGGGGTCCGTACACGTCCATGGAGGGAACCGGGCAGGTCCCTACCCGTGGGC
Source organism: Glutinoglossum americanum (assembly GCA_020080175.1). Lineage (NCBI taxonomy): Eukaryota > Fungi > Ascomycota > Geoglossomycetes > Geoglossales > Geoglossaceae > Glutinoglossum > Glutinoglossum americanum. The sequence goes on along the minus strand of JAGHQL010000032.1, from coordinate 167,998 downwards.
CCCTCAGGGCCATTAGTATATATAGAAGGCCGAGGAGGGTCCGGAAGGGAACCTCATCGGTCAATACCATAATCACATTAGATAGACTATCAAGGACCATTAGGCCTACCCTTCCGTCGTGCCACACAACCGGCCCCCCCTTGCTCCGTCGTGACCGGCCTCTTAGGGCTAGCTCGGCCTTGACGCCCGCGGCACCCAACCTTCGCGGCCCAGCTTATATAAGCAGCCGTCACAAAAAAGGCAGGATTAAATAAAAGAAAAGCAAGAAAGAAGCCTTTTATGTCAGCTGCACATAAAAAAGCAAGAGTTAAATGGTGTAAAGAACATAAGAACTGGAGTCAAGAAGATTGGGACAGTGTTATTTGGACAGATGAAGTCACTTTTGAAATTGGCAAGGACAGTAAGACAATATGGGTAACTAGGCGACCAGGAGAGGAATACCTTGAAAAAAATCTCAAACCTTCTTTTAAAAGTGGTCGGGTGTCAACTAGTGCTTGGGGTGCAGTATGTGGTGGTACAGTTGGACCATTGGTATTTTCACCTGAAGGTCGACGAATGAATGCGACTACCTATACCAACGACATCCTAAAACAGCATCTAAAGCCATTTTTGACAAAAATGCAAAAAGCAGCTAAGGAGAAACGATTTCAGACTATGGATGATAATGCAAAATGGCATACAGCAAAATTGGCAATCGGATGGAGGACAAAAAATCGAGTTCCTCGCATGTGGTGGCCAGCCCAATCACCAGATCTCAATCCTATTGAGAACCTTTGGGCTATTCTCAAGCGAAAAATAAATGCTAGAAGGCATAGAATTCAAAGTATTGAGGAGATGCAGCAGGCTGCTCAGGAGGAATGGGCTAAGCTATCAAGTGTGGAGGTGTTGGCATGTACGCGCAGTATGAGGAAGCAAATTGACATGGTTTTACTTAATAAAGGAGGTCCTATTAAGTACTAAAAAGATTATATAGCCTATTCTCTTTTTTTTGATTCACTTTTTACCTTAATCCGATAAGAATTCATTGTGTTCGAGCAGTTTTAGTTGCGTGTCGCATTTTTGTGGGTGTACGAACACTTTTTTGACACTACTGTACATACGAACTAGCCATGGCTCAGGGTTCGACGCGCAGCGCCCAACTCTGGTTGGACAGCCTGCGGGCGTCGCGCAGGCAGCTAAGAGTCTTCTTCCAATCATCTCTTGCGCTCTCGCATGCTTATGCGCCCAACAACATGCAGCTCAGCCGTCCAAGGGAAGCAGGCCGACTATTTAAATACCGTTGACAGGGATACTTGTTATCATTCTTTCACAAACTATGGTCTGCATATTCGTGTGCAAATATGGCGGCCAAGTCACCACCAAATCACCCAGAGATCGATTGGACCAAATGGAGAACCCCCGAATCGGGTGAAGGTATTTGATGTTTATGCCGATTTGCGGTCTAGCTCACTAATATACTTTAGTTCGCTCACCGTGCCCAGTGTTAAACAGGTATTGTCCAAAACGTCCAAATAATGTTCTGGGATTCTAAGCTTTTGACTGCACAGCCTTGCAAATCACGGCGTGCTACCGCGCGATGGCAAGGGAGTCACCAAGGAAATGGCCGTAAAAGCCATGACCAATGCCATCAACCTTGATGCGGACATTGCCAAAATCTTTGCTAGCGTCGCCCTCACCACCAACCCAGACGCACATGCACACTCGTTTGATTTGAACCATGTCAGCAAGCATGGACTTATTGAACATGATGTATCACTAACTCGAGACGACATTGCGTTTGGCGACAACCATACCTTCAATCCAGACATTTGGAAGAGCGTCCTGGGTACTTATGGTGATAGTAAAGAGACCAACTTTGCACTGGCCAGTGAGGCTAGGTATAACCGTGTAATTGCTTGTAAAAAGGCCCATGAAGCCGCCAATAAGGAGTTTATATATGGGATCAAGGAGGTTATTCTCAGCTACGGTGTAAGTTCATGTCTTGTGGTTGACTCCATCAGCGGCTAAACCATATCCTGCGTAGGAAACCGCGATATTGATGAGTTTGTTAGGCGATCCAAAGAATGGAAAGATTCCAGTGGAATATCTCAAAATTGTTGTCGGTAAGAGAAGACTTGTGTGCACGGCTGCTATATGCTAAACAATTTTCCATAGAGGAGGAGCGTCTTCCGTACGAAGAAGGCTGGAGACCAGCTGCACACCCAATTACTCTAAAAGATTTGGGCCATTCCATCTCCAATCTGATTCAAGCAAATGAGCATAACTCGGCGGAGGCTTTAGAGGTCGGACTTGGAACGGTGCATGCAGTACAGAATGCAGTCACCAGCCTTCTTCCAAGTTGCTGCGTTATCATGTAAACAGATCTGCTCTGCTTGGGCACTGGTTATGCAGCGTCGTTATCGTGTTTGATGGATTGTATAGCCGTAGAGAGCGCCAATGGAGTCCAGTGTCTCCCAACTCTCTCAGAAGCGGGGGCCTTATTGTAAAAGGGAACTCCTATTGCACCTGGATCGTGGGCGAGTCGCTCGCTATTGGCATGCAACTCGACGTGATCCCTCTCTGAGATAGATATTGGCCCAGGGGGCTGGTGAGATCAACTGGGCGATGCCATGTGACCATGTGGCGTCGCCAGCCCCTCTCCAGCCACCCTCAGGGGTTTTATATCTCCTCCTCCCTCAGCTGTTACTCTTTGGGTTGTTGGACGTCCTTGGATTATACAATCAAGGCGTATCGACTTGAAGGCTATTTGCACAGCTAACAAGTCGTGTTGTTGGCGATATCTTGGTCCCTTCACCTCCACGTGACATACTTATCCAAATAGAACCCAAGAGGACGACTGCCGTCGCCCTCTGACACCCGAACTGGACACGCTGTTCTCCTTGGGAACCGCCGGCGCCATCAATCCATTCGCCTAGCTTCCTGCTCAACCATATCCTGCCGTTGGGCGAAAGCCTATAAAAGCACCAGCTGGTTCGACCAGAGGCCCTGCATCGTACTCGACTATTCCAAAACCTCGATCCTCGCCTCGCGCATCCGCGACAAAATCCGCCTGATCGCGCCCAATTCCATCTCAACAACGTCTTCTGAGACACTGTTCGATTTTGCACTCGAATTCCCGGGCCAAGTCAGCCGTGGCAGGCCAGTCCCAGATCTTCATCGCCGCGCCGGTGCGCACCGGCGCGGCGGAAGCACTGGCCGCCTTGCTCGAAACTATGAACGCCGCCCCAGGAACCGCTGACCCTGCCAATGCCCTGCTGCCCTTCGGCCACATCCCCACGATCCACGTCGCCCGCTTCGTCATCCTCGACGACCCCTCGCTGCCCGACCGGCAGCAAATCGCCCCGCAATTGCCGGCCACCGAGCCGCTGCGCCTCGCCTTCATCGCCGATTGCGACGGCACCGCAGACGATCTGCTGCGCACGCTCGTCCATCTCGCCACCCCCGGCCTGCAACAAATCTTCAGCCACTGCAGCGATTTCGACGCCCACACTGATTTGCTCGCCTGGCTCCGCGCCCACCGCATCGTCTCCGCCGCGACCTACGCCAACTGGCCGGGCCGCAGCATGACCCAAGTCCGCGAAGAAGCCACGCTCCACACTGCGCTGCGCCAAACCCGTCTCGCCCATCCTGAAGCCTCGCCCGAGCAATTGCGCGGTATCTTGCTCACCGCCGCGCGCAGCGTACCGCTTACCCCGCTCCCCGTCCCCACCTTCGCCGAGAAACTGGCGGAAATCGGCGATTTCCTGCTGCTGCCACTATATGCGCTGCTGCTGTCGCCGCTCCTCATCCCCGCCCTGCCTTTCCTCATCCTCCTGCTGCGCTGGCGCGAAACCCACGATCCCGTGCTCGCCCCGGTCCCCTCGATTGCGCGCAACAAGCTGCTGTCCTCGATCGAGGACCGTGACGTTACTAACCAGTACAGCGCCATCGGCTCGCTCAAACCCGGCCTTTTCCGCCGCTGGCTGACCGTCGCCATCCTCTGGATCATCAACTGGAGCGGCCGCCACCTCTTCAACACCGGTCGGCTAGGTCGCGTCAACACCATCCATTTCGCCAGCTGGACCTTCCTCGACGACAAGCGGCGGCTGTTCTTCGGCAGCAATTACGACGGCAGCCGCGAGGCCTATAACGACGATTTCATCAACAAGGTTGCCTTCGGGCTCAACGTCTCCTTCTCGAACGGCCTCGGCTACCCGCAAACCAACTGGCTGATCCTCGACGGCGCCCGCCACGAGCAGGATTTCAAGCGCTACCTGTTCCACCACCAGATCCCAACGCAAGTCTGGTACAAAGCCATGCCCGGCCTCACCACTTATGATTTCGCCCGCAACACCCGCATCCGCCAAGGGCTCACCGCAAACCTGACTGGCTCCGCGCTACAAGCCTGGATCGCGGAGATATGAGAATGGCCGCCAACGACGAAGCCGCCGACATTCAGGCGCTAGCTGATCGCGGCTTCAGTTCGCTCACCGGCGCTTGCTACCTGCTGCTGCGCATCGAAAATCCCGCGCTCGCCAAACCCTGGCTGCGCACCCTCGACATCGCCTCGCTGGCGCAAGCCCGCACGCAGCATCTGTCGCAAGTTTGCCAGATTGCCTTCACCGCCGCTGGCCTGCGCGCGCTGGGCACCGAGGTCACCCCCAGAGCGGGCTTCGACCCGCAATTCATCGACGGCATAGCCGGCGACGAACGCCGCTCGCATCTGCTGGGAGACGAAGGCGCCAATGCCCCCGCCCACTGGCACTGGGGCGTCGGTGAACAAGAGCCGCATATCCTGCTGCTCCTGCTTGCCGCAAACACCGCGATCGACAGCCTGGCGCAAGCTACATGCAGCGCCGCCCACGCCGCCGGCTGCGCGGTCATCAGCGGCAATACCCCGACCACCACCACCACCCCGCTCGGCCGCGAACCTTTCGGCTTTGCCGACGGCGTCTCGCAGCCCGACTACGATTGGGGCGGCACGCTCACCCCCGGCGGCGCCCGCGACCGCGATTATCGCAATCTGCTGGCGATGGGCGAGTTGCTGCTCGGCTATCCTAACGAATACGGCTTCATCGGCGATTACCCCCACACCAACGAGCTGGGCCGCAACGGCTCCTATCTGGTCTACCGCCAGCTAGCGCAGGATGTCGCCGGCTTCTGGCAATGGCTGGCGCGTCAAGCCGGCGACGGCGCCATCGCGCTGGCCGAACGCATGGTCGGCCGTGAACTCGACGGCGCTCCCCTACCCGGGCTCGAGTCCGCCACGATCATGGGCACCGACGATCCGCGCAACGCCTTCCTGTTCGCCGAAGATCCTGATGGCCGCGTCTGCCCGATCGGCGCGCATATCCGCCGCGTCAATCCGCGCAGCAGCGACGATCCGCAGGGCCGCCACGGCTTCCTACGCGATCTCATCTCCTCGGTCGGCCTCAGCGGCACCACGATGCACGATGCCGTCGCCTCCGCCCGCTTCCACCGCCTGTCCCGCCGCGGCCGCCCCTACGGCCCGGTGATCGTGCTGCAAGCCGCGATGCAGGGTACGGGCGCCGACCAGGAAGCTGGCCTACATTTCGTCTGCCTCAACGCCAATCTCGCCCGCCAGTTCGAATTCGTCCAGGGCGCCTGGGCCGCCAGCGCCAAATTCGCCGGCCTCGCCGCCGAGCAGGACCCGCTGCTCGGCAACCGTCTGCCACTCGCCGGCGCGCAGCCGAGCGATGCCTTCAGCTACACCGATACCGGCGCCTATCCCCGTACTATCAGCGGCCTCCCGCAATTCGTCACCGTGCGCGGCGGCGCCTATCTCTTCCTGCCCGGCCTGCGCAGCCTGGCGCAAATATTGGCAGATAACTGATAGGCAGTGACGGCCTGACCAACAGCGCCGATTAGGCCAGGATCGCCTGCTTCGCCGCGCAGATAAACGCCTTCCAGACCTGCCTCTGCCGTGGCACCACTGACTCCGACCGCTACCCCGCCTTCGAAACGATCAACTCGTTGGGAGGGCTGGGCGACTCCGTCTACCCCTTCGAAGAGACCGCGAGTCTTGGAACCTGCCAATGAGGCAGCAGACCCATCAGAAAATGGATACAACTCCGCCAGAGCCAAGGCGAGGCGGACATGATCTCCATACGGAGCATAATACCGACTCGCCCTCCGTCCGCCCTTCTCCATCAACCAATGCTGATGCTGAAGAATCCTCACTTACCTCAGTCCCATCCCTGACTTCGGACAGCGCAACTCGGCCGCACCGCAAAAGGAGAGCAAATTGAGTTTGACAAGACGTAGATATCCAATCGAGTTCTCTTCCTCACCTTCAAACTAAACGCTGCAACTCTAAACCTGCCCCAGTTCTTCACGCTAACCAGCCGTGACCTTCCATTCTAAGAGACATGCCTCTCTCCGCTGTTTCTGTTGGATTTCAGATGTAATTATGGTGGCGCTCCGTGACGTATCCCCTGGTGGAAAATAGGAGCCGCACAGTTTTACACCGCCCCTATTTCCTTGTTTTGGAATCTTGGCGGGGCGAAACCTTTATCTCGCGCATAAATCTTCTTGTCACTTGGAACTCTACGAGCAATCAATTGATCTATCGTACAACATATTTTCTACAGTTTCCCCTATCCTTGGGCATACAACTCTTTTTTGTGCACCTTTCAGTCCCGCCCTCTGATGCGCTCTCCCACAATATGCCGCTACTTTGCACCGCCCACATCTTATCGTCCCTTCCGTCTTCCCACATATTCCGCAAGCCATAATCTCCCACACTCGTACTGTGGACCGGGTATCCAGTCCTAATTCGGAAGTGTTTGACGGTTGAATTTTTTGAATGGTTGGGGTGGCGATTGCGGTCATAGGGGGCCATAGCAGGTCGATGCACTTCATGTATATGGATTCTGGTCAGCTCCGCTCTTGGAGAACCAGGCCGACCTCGATAGGATACACACTCATTTTTTAATATACTCTTTGCTACCGACTGTCCTACATCCCCTCTCTACAGTACTAGGCCCCGACGCTCTTCGACCCTGCCCTTCCGCTACAGCTTCGGCAATTATCTCTTGAACTTGCTGTCGCATCTGGGTTTCGCATTCGTCCTCCTCACATATGGGATTGACCCATATAGCAACAAAAGGATCCTCCACATTCTGGAGCCAAGACATGGGGGTTTGTAAGGCCGTCACGCTTGGCTAGGCAGATTATTAGCGATGCGGAAGCGGATATCGTGGATGTCACGGATGACATGGAGTTTGACATGGGAGCCACGATTGACCGGGTAATTGCTGTGCTTCGCGAAGGAATGCCAGATCAAGAACCCGAAGGGCCAGTTGGTTCGTGTCAGCTGTGCGGCCGGCCGCCTTTGCAGTGACACTAAGAAAAGCCCCCGATGATGGTGTCTTGACTTTCTTCCAACGGTTCGTGCTTTCCAAGAAGCAGACCCCTGAGAACTGGACGGGAGCGCCTTTCGAGATGTCACAGACGGACGTCTCGACTGCGAAGTGGCGGAGCTCAGAAGGGTCAAGTGAGTTGTCGTTTCGCGACAGCACGGAGCCGATGACGGTCACCGTGGGGCACCATTGTTCTGGTAAGTGCTGGCGGTACTCGTCGAAGTCGTCTACGTCACCTAGGTGTCTGAACAGGTCAGCTAAAGCCAGGTAGGCTATGTGGCCCGATATACCTCATCAAACTCAGCGCCTGGATGTTGATCTCCAGAGTGTCGTCTGTTGACAGAGCAGTGGAGAAGCGACCGTCAGCATAGAAGAAGGCATTGGGAACATATAGCAGTCGTTTGTCTTGCGTCAGATAAGTATGAATACGTGTGCGAATCGGCTCAGCGGTGATATTAGGCAAGAGAGAAGCTGCCCTAGAAAAGAACGAAGGACTTATCGAGCATCAGAAGGGGGTGCAGTGACTTAGGAACGAAGGTGATAGCTCCAGCGATATTAGAGAGGCGAGTAACAAGGTTCGCAGCTATCGTGAGAGCCTGCTAAGAGCAAGTCTACGGGAGTATCAAATTTGGTGAGTTCAGGGTCGAAGAGACTGGAAAATCAGGACAGGAGGAAGAGAGCAAGCCGATGATTCCACCCCTACCGAACTCGTCAAAACTCTCTCTGATAATGCCCGAACGTGGTCGCCTTATTAAAATGATGGTCTCTGAAAAGGTCGTCTCCGAACGGGGAGGGAAACAAGCTATTCTAGATCTATATTCATTCATAACTAGAGATCATGCAGTTTTGTATCGCCCTGGCGAAGAACCAATTGATGGCACTTGTCATGTAGAGGGCTGCTGGATGAAGATGGAAGGGTAAGAAATTAACCTCTGTCAAACCAATCAAGTCTAATAGTCTACAGCCTACATGAGGACCAGAGAGCGATTCATATATATACTGTTGACAACAAAAAAGACTTGAAAAAGCTCTCATCCGTCCACCGTCCGACCTGGCTTATTGCTTTCAATGTTTTGCTTGGTCCGTTAAAGAAGAATGGAATACCCATTTCGCACAGCATCTCGATCCAGCTAGTTCGAAAAGATGTGGGTCGGTCACTTACCGTCATACCCTCATTCGTCCAGTATACTGTCAATTTTGCTTGAGCAATGAAACCTTTTCTGCCGAAAAGAAGCTGCAGGCATGGACACGAGATTCTGATTTGACGGTTCGTCTCGAGAAATACATCAGCCAAGTCCATTGGCCATCTCCTTGTCCACGCCCTCTCTGTGATGCCGAGGCGAATGATGGGACATCGTGTTGGCACAGCCTCCGTGGAGCCGGCGAGAAAGGGCAAAAGCGCCGTTGGGAGGCTGTTACCTCTGGGAACAATGATGATTTACAACCAGGGACACCTCACCGGTTTGGAGGGGAGCTAAAAATAATAAGACTGGAGGAGACGGACGGGATTGAAGTCATCGAATACTCAACTTTATATTCCTTCAAGTCATCGCCTACCTCGGCAAATAGAAATTCCCCACGCGAGAAGCGGAGCCGTGGTCCTCGACAGCAGCTCGTCACCTCTATGGATCCTGCCATATCCCTGCTATTAATATCACTCTCTTCTATTAGTCTTACTGTAAAGGATCACGATCGTGACACTGAGCGTTCTACGGTACCTGGTTTGACCTACATTGGCAATTCTCCCCCGGACAGCTCAACACCTTGTTCAACCGAAAGTTATGGCTCCACAAGAGGCAATTACGACCGAGACGGCTCCCCAAGCCTACTGGGCTTCTAGACAGAGCCACGAGTCAATTCTAAGGAATCTGCAGACATTGCGGTGGTAGATCTTACGGAAAATAAGTCCTTCGGATACGATGACTTACTTTCTAAGTACACAACAATACCCTCTTCAACTTGTTTCTCTATAAGGAGAGCTAGCAGTGGTGACAGCGATAAGGGATTACTTAACTTAGTTTCCGACAAGCCTTGCCTGCCTCCTGAGATAGAAACTGGTAAAAACGTCCAAATCAAACCTAGGGAATCTAGCATTAAGCTTCGATTGAATCCACCTAAGCTGCCACCTAAGATATTACTACGAGTTTCATATAAGCTCCAAGTTCTCTGCTCGCTTACACGCTTCACAAAAGATGCTTTCTTTTCCGGTAGTACTTTCCAGGCATAAGGAGATGAACTTGTGTCGGCTCGATTGAGATTCCAAGATTATTTTTCTTCGGTTCCTGCTGGTGGCATAGATAAGAGGAATTATGTCTTACTAATATGCTCAGATGGCTTTCGTCGACACTTACTCTCTCCGTTTGGCGCGCTCGAGGTTATTTGATCGAGGTGGAGCCGTTCAACAAGTTCTGCGCCAAAGAAACTTCGGCGGAATTGGAATCTAGGAGCTGGAAGGTGGCGGGCGGCAAGCGGCGAGCGGCAAAGCTGTTTTTTACCGTTAACTAATAAAGAATGCCCTGATAAGATAGTCCCTATATTCATGTAGTTTTCAGCTCCCGGTTTCTTCTACTCTATTGGGGCGGTTTGACAGGTCCTTCGAGAGGACTCGGGTATTTTTGGGGCCCGAACGGGGGGTTTATCAAAAATAATATTGATAGGGAGCCAAAATGGGCCAGTTCTTGCTCCAGGGGGATCGATTCCCGGAACCTAGTTCTGAAGGACAGCTCTTACAACTATTCTAGTTCACATACTTTTGAAAAGTAGTTTGTCTCCGCCATTATACGGTACTTTTTTTTACTGTTGACCGACGGCCTAAAAAGCCATCTTAAACATCGTGATGATAAAAGGGAAAATGTGGGTGAAGGCTGTTGGTTCGGCCGCTTTCTTGATCGCTAGTGTCTGCTGTGCCGTCCTAGCATTTCAAATGCTACGCAACAAAAGCAATACAAAGGCAGGCATCACAACCTTAAGCGTAAAGACTTACCCTCTTCTAGTTTGTTTTTTAAACTGCTTTAACTCACAAATTCTGAATTATTGGTTCAGCTTCACCAGCATCTCTCCTTTGGTCATGCCGTGCGATATTCTAGGAGACATTCAAAGCGAAGCTTGGACCGCTGCAAACATTGCCTCTACAGCCATTCCCGGTGCTATCAGCAAGGTACCTACAAGCGGTAGCAGATAGTATCAAGACTACCACTAGAACTACAAGCAAAGGCGACTTGAAATCGCCGACATTAACCCTCACAAGTCAGTAGATTTTACGGCCAAGGGTCCGCTAAGCCCCTGGACTTGCTCAGCAAGGGAGAACAAAAAACACTTGGCACGATTCTCTGTATACATTGTCCTATCAACCCTTTTCAACCAACTAAAAGCACACTCAACTTCCATCGACCTCCACAGACTGCTGATGGATCACCTGTACAAATCGTGTCACAATCCGAGTCGTTAAGCTTGGGATAGTCTACTGGCAGTAGACCCCCGCAAAAACACTGAGAACCAGCTTCGAGACCTGCATAGTGGTACTTGTTGCACAAACCTGCGCATAGCTGCCGCGTCATGTGCTGGTCGGAATGGTAGGCGTCGGCGAGTGCACGTATAGGCTTATCAGTAAAGCAGCCCAAAGAGGTGAAGTTAATCGCAGGAGGCCCTTGTTTTGCCGTAAAAGAGTAAAGACTAAGACGATCGCTTCCACCACACGTTGCAGCGATGTTTCCCCCACAGTTGGTGTTACATTCACGTTCACCAACCTTTGGGTAACCATCATGAAATTCATTGCCACAGAAGCACTGACTACCAAATTCGAGGCCATAATAAGAAAAGTTGTGACAGTAGGAGTTACAGATAATTGGTGACATAGAACTGTTAGTCAAAGCCTGGTCACGGAGGGCGCGAAGCGAGTCGTCGAAGTAGCAACCTAGGTAGTTGGAGGGCTTGGTGGTGGGAGTAGGTGCGGCAGATGTTACTGGGGTTACTGACTTTGCTGAGGCTCCCGAGATTTTTGGAACATCAGTAATAGCATTGTTAGAATTTAAACCAAAAAGAAATATCCATAAAGCAGAGAAGATGCAAAATGGCCTTCAAAACACCCGTACCTGTCTTTCTTTTTGGGAGAGTTCCACCCAGCGATCCTCCAAGTATCACAGCCAGCAGCAACAGGATCGCCACTACAACTGCTATTCGACACCGGGTTGTCCTCGTCCACCGTCCCTGTCGGGTATCTACATCAGAATTTTGCTGTATCCCCGTAGGAAGCGGTGACTGCGGATGAGGGATATATTCAGTGAAAGCCTGAATTACTGGAGGTGGAGAGATTTGTTGGTCTCTGCCATACGAGGAGGTTTCAAGGCCGCTATGGTAAGATTCGTTGAACTGAACGTTGGAACCTGATGCGTGGAGGTCATAGAGTTTAGCCATGTTGCTGAGATGGGTTGATATAGAACGTTTGGCCGATCCACTTCGACCAGGCGATTCCACCCCTCTTCAACTTATTCGTTGTATGCATGCTATTGGTTGGCTTCAAATTCAGGCTGAGCAGCAGAGCGAGAGAAACAATTCGCTGCATAAAACCTTCGGTTCCATCGCCTCGCAGCAGTGAGAAGCGGGTCACGGGATACGGTAAGGAGCCCGAATTGGTGGTTATGTGAGGAGGCCTGCTACCATACAATGCCACTACTCAAGCTATGTTGCAAGCACACGAATTCAGTCAATTGCTGTCCGGGGTTTCCGCCCATTCCAACCGCCATGGAATCGTTTACCTCACATGCAACTCCAACGCATCCCAGACGATGACGACGTAACGTTGAGGGGACGCTCTCTCGCAGTCTCCCTTTTCCCGGAGGAAGGTTCCAATCGGTATCCTGAGCCATCCTACTTAATCCCAACTACCTAAGTCTCTATCAAAAAAAATCACAACGCAGCTCTCTCTCCTCAACCAAACCCCCTCCACTCTCATAACTGCCAACCATGTCCTCCATTACCGCAAGCTCGTTGGTTCCTTTGGCTATGTTTCCGTGCGCAACCCCCTCAACACCGCAAATAACACGTTCTTCCTCTCCGCAGCTGTCCCGCCCGCGCTGGTTGGCTCTTCTCGCGGCATCGGTGAATACTACGTTGACAATGGGAGCCTGTGAATTCGGGTGTTGCAGGGGTACATGAGCGGTTTATTTATAGCGGGATTTTAAAGATGTTTCTTGGGGTGGTAAGCTTGGTGCATAGCCATTCGGAGGATGTGGTCCCGCATTCTGTGGTAGATGGAGGGTTGGACGCTGTATTTCATATAGCAGGTTTTCTAGGTTAGTTTGGTAAATACCTCTGTACTACTACGTCTTTTGCTAAACCCGCCTGATTTTGTCTCCATTAGGCGACCAAGTTCCCATATTCGACATTGGGAAATATTACAACTCCACCGACACCGCGGACATGTTGGTCAAAAAACATACGCCTCGATGACATCGCTGCCTCTTACTTCGGTCCAACCAACACTTCCACCAAGGGCAGCAGCGACCCGAAACACGCGGTCGTCCTTATGGGCAACCACGGCTTCGTGACCATCGGGTCCACTATTGAAGAAGCGGTTTACCGAGCTGTCTACACACAGGCAAACGCACGAATTCAAACCGCGGCGATCAATCTTGCGGCTTTAGGTGGGACTACCGTATTAGGGGGACGAGGTGGAATCAAGTATTTGACTTCTAAACAGAAGGCGGATTGTGAGATTGCAAATCGTGGTTATGTCGAACAGGCGTGGAGGCTCTGGGTTAGGGAAGTGGAAACTTGGCGGGCACCCTATATCGGAATTCGTTGGGAAGTCCTCTAGTTATATGAATTGTATCTAAAGGGAGTCATCACTGCAAACCCGATACGCCACATACCAGTCCTTGTACTATGGCTGTCTGTCTGATATATGCGTGTTTGGTTTGCTGTGGCGCCCACGTGATCCACAAAGCTACAGTATATACGACAATGGAAATCGCAATTGAGCCTTTCCTTTCCCAAATTAGAAATAGTCAAAGGGGCACAGCGGCCGCCTGTAATTACACCACGCGCGATATCACTTTCGCGATTCCGGGATTTTTCCCCAAAGCAAGTATAGTCCGCGGGTATCAACAATATACATCAGATATAAGTCTTGAGGAACAAGGAACGGTGATGCATGGGATAGACGATCAGTCTCACGCCTAGACGAATTAAAGTGGAGAGAGGGGATCTATTCATGGCACAAATAGGGTAAATTCGGTGTTGATCTTTTCGTATTTTTCTGCCTTTCTCCTTTACTGGATGCCGGAGCTGATTGCGCGTAGGGTTACACACGCTAAGCATGCAGATACGATGTCCACGCACCCGTTGCTACCAAGAGGAAAGGGCTAGATTACAACACGACCAGGCCCTGGTATAAAGGCTCTCCAGCCTCTCTCCTAAGGAACACACACCTAACCCCAACAATCACACGTACACCACATGCCATCCCAACCACCCGCTACTAGCGTGCTCGTCATTGGCGGCGGTATCGCCGGCCTTGCCCTTTCCCTCTCCCTCTCCCACCACGGTATACCTTCTACCGTTTATGAGGCCTCACCTACCCCCTCCACCATCGGCGGCGCAATCCACCTCCCTCCTTCTTGTCTCCGAGCCCTGGACCATCTCGGTGTCCTCGACCGGCTCCGGCCAAGGGGCGCGAAGATTGAGACTATGGAAATATGGAGTAGTCCTAGTAGGACGAGGCTCGGGGAGTTTAATTTCGGTAAAGGGACAAAGACAGGAGGATTAAGATTGCGGCGGAGAGAGGTCCATCAAACGCTCCTAGAGGCGGTACGGGAGGCGGGGGTTCAGGTCCAGCACGGGAAGAAAGCTCTAGAGATAGCTGAGGTTGGCGAAGAGATGGTTGTCCACTTTGCAGATGGGAGTGAAGCTCGGGGAGCGTTGGTAGTTGGTGCAGACGGGATCCATTCTACTATTCGCAAGGGGTGGGTGGATCCAGAGCGGAGGGCGGAGTATACGGGTGTGGTAGGGGCATATGGGTACGCCCGGATAGAGCCGTCCAGACTGCATTTCTGCAGAGAAGGCGGCGGGACAGCCATGAACATCTCGCGAAGCGGTAGCTTGCTGACGAGTTTCTGTTCCGGGGACGACAAAGACGAGATTTATGTCGCGGCCGTAATGGGGTTTCCGGACATCGAGAAGGTCAGCAAGGAGGTGAATGGGTGGAGGGTGAGAGGCGAGGATGAGGAGGCCGTGAAGAGGGAAGTTGATAGACGGTTTGGGGAGAGTAGGATTGAGACTGTGAGGGAGGTGGTTAGTAGAGTGGAAGAATGGTTTCTTTTTCCGGTGTTCGCTCTGGGGATGGAGGGAACGTGGTGGAGAGGGAGGGCGATTTTGGTGGGGGATGCGGCGCATGCGGTATGTAGTGTTCAACCGTCTTTATTACTTTTTCCCCCTTCAATTGCTTTGGACGTGACCTTCCACCCGCTGACACCTCTCTTCCGTTCACAGATGCCTCCCCAAGGCCAATCCGTGGGTATCTGCCTCGACGACGTGATCCTACTCTCCCGCCTTCTCGCAAAACACTCCAGTTCTTCCGCCTCCTCATCGCCCTCCGATTCCCCATCCTGGACCTCAGCGGATCTCTCCGCGGCTTTCTCTCGGTACGACACTCTCCGCCGTCCCATCGTCGACAAAGCTCACAAGAAAGCTATTCAACAATGGGAGAATGTAAAGGATATTTCCTGGCTTGCGTTCAAGTTCCGCGAGTGGTTTGTCTGGCTCATGCTTCTGACTATGGGCGGCATGTTTGATGAGGGCGAGGGGTATGATATTTTAAAGGAAGAGGTTTAGGGTTATAGTTTTCGAGGGGGGGTTGGCACTGTCCTAAGGCGCAATGTGTCAAAGGGTGTTGGCGAACTTTAAGAAGATCTTGGTAGACTTGATTTAAAATACCGAGACCCTCACGAGTGACTATCATAAGGCATTCCCATCCCTCTGGTGCTTATATGTGTGCCCTCCCGCCCATTCACTCACCCTAGAATGCATGCTCCTCTAGAATGTCAGGCGTTTCAATAATAACAACAACAACATCATCATCGTTCAGGATCTCGATCTCCCCAAACCGGACAAAAAACAAGAAAGGCGCTATTACCATGTAGTGAGAGCCTAGCATTCCAGATTCCAGCCCGCGTCCTTACCGAACCAATAACGATAATTACATTCCCCCCCCCAAAAATAAAAAAAATTCACTGCAAGTACGGAGGACGGCACCATAAGTTTTAAGACTCTTAACTAAATCCCAGTTAAGCGAGTACCTGCCAACTACAGCATGGTCGGGAGCAGTAGTGACTGGAATTTAGTGGAGTGGCACCTAAGCGAAGAGTCTTAAAAATTTATGGTGCCGTCCTACGTATTGTGGAGGTTATATGCATGTTGGTGGGTAGAAGGATGATCGATTGGGAATAGAGGCCGGCAGCAGGTTAAGCTCGCTCCTGCTGAGAAACTGGCTCTACAAGTATCAAGAAGCGCATCGCCGAGAGGAAAAAAAAACTGACTCCTCGACGCGAACTATTCGGACACAACCCCTCTTAACCGGAACAGGATAAGCTATGGATCCATACCAAGCCAAAATTTTAGAGCGGCCATGTCCAACAAACAGAGTTTAGCTGGCAGGCTGACTTATCCGAGATCGCATCTGCACAATCGGCACCGGTTACCCTAAAAATAAGAATTTGGATAGCAATAGTATTTACATGCATGCAAAACTAGGCTGGATCAACGTGAAAATTTCACGCAGCATATGTACTGCAGTTGGGAGTTCGGCGCAGCTTAGGCTACGTTGATAGGCCAACTAGGAGCTGGTGGGGTTTATGGCAGCATGTTGCGCGAACCCGCTTTCGGCTGGAAGGGGGAGCCCATATGATTCGCGCTCCGCGCGAGATCCGCGTTGAAGAATGGAAGGGGGATTGGGGCAAGTGCTGATCCTTGCGGGATGCCAGCCTGCGGGAGTTCCTGCACTTCTGATATAAACCCGTTCATAAGGATACTCGCTCGGCGGTTCGTGCAAAAAGTCCTGCACCCATCTTGCTATCGTCTCGGGGATCTGGCGTTGCCGTAGCCTCTTGATTTCTGGCTCTGTGGCCGCGTTGTTGTACGCGCCTTTGACATCAAATGACACGAGGGACAACGTCTTCTTCCCTCGTATAGATACGACAGCGCGTGCGTCGTCGACCTCCCCAAAGTGTGTCTTAGGCAGTAGGCTGTATTTCTCAACTAGGCATGCTATTCTCTCCGCCACCAGCGACTCCAGTGCTTTCCCCAGTGTCGGAAAGAGGGAGATCGGCCTGTAGTTATTTGCTACCGTGTAGTCTTTCCGCTTCGGCCTCTGCAGCGGCACACTCTTCGCTACCTTCCATTCTTGCGGCACCTTTCCTATCTCGAGTGATCCAGTGGAGAGCAATGCGATCTCGTATATCTCAACGTATGTATGTATATTCTATTATGGCTATGCACCCTTGTGGTGTATATCTCAACAGGGGTCTGGTCGGTGCGGCTCGGCCGCCCTCCCTGCTACTGTAGCTCCCGCAGGCTCTCAGCAAGCGCCGTCAGCGTCTGCTGGCAGACTGAGTTTGCCGCCGGCTTTTTGTATACCATACACTTGTAATCCTCCTACTTGTCTTCTATTATTCGCCGCACTTTATAATACCTGACTGGCTGTACAATACAGCCCCTGCTTGGTATGCCGCCGTTAGTTTCCGTCGCACCCTGCCTTCCACTTGCCTTGGCGTCCCTTTGCGCAGCTATGCCCCACCCGAAGAGCTCTGCCAAATGCCGTTCGCATTCTCAACACCCTACAAATGTAGTCCGCGTCATGCTTCGAGAATTATTACGATGAGATGGCGGAAGCTCTAGCCGTAGTCGGCATCGTCGCCAACATAATCCAGCTCGTTGACCTCGGCTCCCGGGTTCTGAAACGTCTTGAAGAATATCAGTCCGACCTAGGAGAGATCCCGGAAGTGTTCCTCCACATTAAAACTGAGCTGCCCGTACTGCTGGATGCCCTCCGCCAGACGAAAACGGCGATCGATACCGGATGTATGCAAGATGAAACTAAAAAGGCGCTCCTTCCTGCTGTCGAAGGGTGTGGGGTACAGATAAAGGCGCTAGATAATGTGATTGCGGAGGTGCTACCTGTATCGGATGACTCTTGGGCTAGAAGAAGGAGGAAGGCATTCCGGAGCCTTCGGCGTGACGCAAAGGTGGGGAAGATAACAGCAGTTGTCCGAGGGTATATCCAGACACTAACATTCCACGCCGCCGCTTCATCGTCACTTCTCAAAGACCCCTTGTCAGGTATGGCGCTCGCGTGGTCTAGGTCATATATCTACATTCTAACAGTCTATTGTTATTAGTCCAAACACTGCCTCGTCCGGCCCCTTCCTCCACCGTTCCGTTCCGGCGTGACCCACACTTTATAGATCGTAAGATTTTTACCGAAATTAAATGCATCAGCCAGCAGTCTGCGTCTAGGGTAGCACTTGTTGGCCTTGGAGGCGTCGGGTAGACACCAGGCATTACGAGCTTGCATTGATCAGTGGCTGACCCTCTGAACAGGAAATCCCAGATTGCCATCGAATATGCCTACCGGGTGCGGGACGAGTCGCCGACAACGTGGGTGTTCTGGGTGCACGCAGGCACGCAAGCGAGATTCGAGGAGGGGTACTGGAGAGTCGCTGAAATGACGAGGATGGAAGGGTGGGACAATCCTAAGGCGGATGTTCTCCGGCTTGTTCGCAACTGGTTATGCGACGAGTCGAACGGGCGATGGGTGATGATCGTTGACAATGTTGATGACTCGGGCGTCGTCTTCCCTCCACTTGATAGAACGCAAGCTATCGGATCCGATAAATCGGGTCAAGCAGTAGAGTCGCTGTCAGAATTCCTACCTCAATCGCCAAATGGGTCGATCCTCATCACCTCTCGGAGCCGAGATGTAGCTTACAGGCTGACGGGAAGCCACACTTACATCAGGGAGGTCAAGCCAATGGATGAGGGTGATGCGCTCTCTCTCCTCTGGAAGAAGCTCAGCTTTGATGCTGATGAGCATAACGCGATCGAACTTCTACAAGCTCTTGACTACATGCCCCTCGCTATCACGCAGGCGGCGGCTTACATCGAGCAGAGAGCACCGCGTATGACCATCTCGCGATACCTAGATGAGATTCGCAGAAGCGACCATGACCGAGCTCGTCTGCTTAAGAAGGACGTAGGAGACAGTCGCAGGGACGGCAGGGTATCCAACTCGATTATCACGACCTGGCAGATCTCGTTCGAACATATCCGGAAAGACTTACCGACAGCTGCTCGGCTGCTCTCGTTGATGAGTCTTTTCGACAGGCAGGGGATCCCGGAATCGCTTCTCCATAATCGATACCAGCGAGACGAGGATAAGGATGTCGATTTCGAAGAGGATATCCACACGTTGATCAGCTATTCCCTAGTTGAGATGAATGTGGACGGGAACGAATTTGAAATGCATCGACTGGTGCAGTTCTCGATGAAGAAATGGCTGGAGCTGTATGACGAGCTAGATGGATGGAAGGGGACGTACATGATGCTCATGGATGACAATTACCCGGTGGGACTGTATGAGAATTGGGCGGTGTGCCAAGCACTGTTTCCTCACGCTCAAACAGCCGTAGCGTATCGGCCAACTGATATAAAGCCGCTGGAAGCGTGGGCGTCGGTTCTTTTCAAGGCTGCGTGGTATGCCAGCGAGATGGGAAACTATCGGGCAGCGCAGGAGATGGGCCTCAGTGCTTTAGAAGCAAGGGAGGTTACTTTAGGAGCGGAGCACCCAAAAACGCTGAATAGCATCAACAGTGTTGGGTTAGTCTTGAGCTGGCAAGGCAAGTATATCGAGGCTGAAGCAATGCACCGGCGAGCGCTAGAAACAAAAGAGAGGGAACTTGGGCCGGAGCATCCTTCCACGCTGACCAGCATGGCCAACCTGGCATCGACATACAGGAATCAAGGGCGGTGGAAGGAGGCCGAAGAGCTGGAGGTGCAAGTGATGGAGACGAGTGCGAGGGTGCTTGGGGAGGAGCATCCAGACACGCTAACCAGCATGGCCAACCTGGCATCGACATACAGGAATCAAGGGCGGTGGAAGGAGGCCGAAGAGCTGGGGGTGCAAGTGATGGAGACGAGAAAGAGGGTGCTTGGGGAGGAGCATCCTTCCACGCTAACCAGCATGGCCAACCTTGCATTTACGCTCAAGTCTCAAGGCCGCAACAAGGAGGCTATTTTATCGTTGGAGAAATGCCTCCAGCTGCGGAAACAAGTCCTTGGCCCTCAACATCCATATACAATATCATCGCTTGAAGCTCTAAATAAGTGGCAGTTGGAGAATATAGAGATTGAGGTTTAAAAGAACTCTATTTGTATGTTGTACACCCATAAGTGTTCTAGGCGTTTCCTGGAAAAGATCACTCTGCTAATAGAGCTAGTGAAGACTAGAAAATCGGATTTTTTTGTTTAAAGCGGCAGGCTGGGGGTAGTGCCAATACGGAACAGTTGGGCTGCGAGGGCAGGCTCGAGAATGACGTCGAACGATAATTGAAATGCTTTGCCACTCGATATCGTCACCGCTAGTAGGGAGGGTGGCCGACCCGCTCTAGCCATAGGGTTGTCGAGATATACTGAATTCAATGTGAGTGGGAGAAAATGGTTGATGACCGAGCCACATGTGGCGGAACATAGGCTCCGGAGAACGCCATATGATTATGCTGCCCCGGGAATGTACCATAGTTTGACGCTTAACTTAGCTCAGTAAGGTAGACGCCAAGAGATCCGCTTCCATGGCGGGGTAAAATCTCAATGGGGTGGTTAGAGGGGAAGCCGATTTGCAAGCGGCTGTAGAACGGGAGAGGGTATTCGCAAAAAGTAAGCGTTGGGCTTGGGAAACTTCTCGAACATCTGTCATACTTTTAGGTAGGGCAACCCTAGAGTTGCCAAAATGAGATCCTAGTTTTATTTTCAGGAGAGCTGTTACTGAAGCTGGGGCCATTTTTGGAGGGGGAAGTTATGCTGAAGGTCAAGAGCCAGTACTGGAGTTGGTTGTTCCCAAAAGAGTCATTTTCGAAGGAGTTATATTTGGGAGGGGGAGCTAATTCTAGCATCTCCCCACTATCATACTCTACCCGCCTTTGTGCTCCATCCCCGCCATGAAGGAGGAAGCCATTTCTAGCTCCCCATTCGTGCTCCAACCCCAATCATTCTCTAGCCCTAACCATACTTAGGGATAACCAGCCCTAGGGAGGGCGCTTCTGGAACGTGTTTCATGCCCTTAGGGGGGCTTCCCATAGGGAATGCCTTTCTAGAATACACACACGAAGCATTTGCAGAGCCTCCAGGGTTTCTCCCCTAAGGATATCACTCTAGCGTGGAAGTGTCCGTCTCCAGAGGAAGAATCCCGTAGGGGGAAAATCCCCTGAGGACTTCTATAAGCGCCAGAAAGCGTTCCCCCCAGGGGAAGAGTCCCGTGAGGGAAAAATTCCCCGAGGGCTTCCATAAGTGCCAGGAAGCGTCTGCCCACAGGGGAAAATTCCCTGAGGGCTTCTATAAGCGCCGGGAAGTGTGTCTGTCCCCGGGGGGAAATCCCCTAAGGGCTCCTATAGGTGCCGGTAAAGAATACCGCAGGGGAAATTTTCCTTAGGGACTCCCATAAACGCTATTCAATAATGGGAGAATGTAAAGGATATCTCCTGGCTTGCGTTCAAGTTCCGCAAGTGGTTTGTCTGGCTCATGCTTCTGACTATGAGGAGCATGTTTGATGAGGGCGAGGGGTATGACATTTTAAAGGAAGAGGTTTAGGATTATAGTTTTCGGGTTTTGGGGGGGTTGGCACTGTCCTAAGGCGTAATGTGTCAAAGGGTGTTGGCGGACTTTAAGATCTTGGTAGAGTTGATTTAAAATACCGAGACGCCCACGACG
Organism: Glutinoglossum americanum; assembly: GCA_020080175.1. Taxonomy (NCBI): domain Eukaryota; kingdom Fungi; phylum Ascomycota; class Geoglossomycetes; order Geoglossales; family Geoglossaceae; genus Glutinoglossum; species Glutinoglossum americanum. The sequence goes on along the minus strand of JAGHQL010000032.1, from coordinate 146,663 downwards.
AGTGACTATCATAAGGTATTCCCGTCCCTCTGGTGCTTATATGTATGCCCTCCCGCCCACTCACTCACCCTAGAATGCATGCTCCTCTAGAACGTCAGGTGTTCCAACAACAACAACAAGAACATCATCACTCGGGATCTCAATTTCCTCAAACTGGACAAGAAACAATAAGAGGTAGATGATTAGTACAATTACAGTGTAGATGTTGCGCCACGTCTTCTTCTACGTCTTCCTCTCTTTTCCCGCGTTCCTGCGTGGTATTCCAGTTTCGTGATTGGGCCAGCCGGGGCGCCGCGGCGACCATATCAAATAGATCCCCAATTCTAGAAGTAAATAGCCCAGGAATGTGAAAAATGCTGCCATGCCAAATTTATGCCATATATCCCGTTGCAAGACTGTGCGTTGGAATTCTTCCAGCGAACCTGTTTTGCGGCAGTCCACCCCAAGAGTGTCGTAAAATGGGCATGTGGACCGCGCGATCATCTTCTCCCCATGCGGGACTGAGCGTGCCTTTAATACTATGAAGAACGTCATTGCTGGTAGTATAGCAAAAAGCGCTCTGTAGATTGTCGAGTGGACTTTCCAACCATGTCGTATGCCATCATAAGACTTGCAAAGCTCAGTTCGGATAGGAAGTTGAGAAAAACGTTCCGGAAAACCTGCACTTCGTCATTGCGATTCCAGACCAAACTCGCAATTCCGATTGAAGTGCCGATAATTAGACAAGTACCGTAGAAACTATTGAAAACGGATTCAAGTGGTTTGGGGCAATAACGGTGGATGCTGGAATCATGCGAATTATTCAGAACTATCTAGTTAGCAAGATTGTAGAAAGCAGTGAAAATATCCTGAAGTAGTTTAGGGCGGCAGATCCGAGGATGCTGGGGATTCCAACGATTTCTTCATCCAGACAGCCGAGGGGTAGATTGGACATAGCACTGTAGCTATTATAAATTGCACCACGTATGAGGTAAAACCCTCAACAGCGATTCCAACGCCCATTCCGCTACCAAGGAATATCTCACTCCAATCCCGGAGATATTAGCATTCCCGGATCCAAACGGAAGCAAACAAACATCCTGACATTTCATAAACTCACCCCGGAACTATTTCCCCGCTAGCCCATTGACATTCGCCCAATTCACCTCCGGATACTGACAACGATAAGCTTCGAACGTCCGCCGTATTGCAGATATCCGCACAATGAATAAAGAACGGCGCAGGCGGGCGTTGGGGAGCAGACTCGCTCGAACCCAAGGAATCTAACGACTGAGCAGCGGCAACAGCCACGAAAACCAGGCAAATTCTACCGACTCGCATTCTGGAAAGCCACGGATATGAACGACCACCAACCACAAACGATTCATTCACACAACTTTTATATAAAGAGAAGAAAAAAAGGGGGGGGGAACTCTTCAATCCGCCAAAAGAAAATGAAAAATAAAAATAAAAGTTTTTGCCGAGAAATTAACGTGCCTTGCAAGGCTGCATGCAAGTAGTTGTGTCTGCGGTACGGAACGCCACAGCAGGCAAGGCGTTTGGTACCGTGAAGGTGGCCCCCATGCTCTAATTGCGACATTTCGTTGTGGTTGAGATCGTATGTATCTGTTATTGCTTTAGCAGAAGCACGTCTATTTCCAGCTAGCCGTCTCCTGGCAAATTCCACAACCACCCTATCCCGCCAGCATCCGAACTATCTCTACAGTACAGTACTCAGGATCGATGGCTTTCAGCGTCAATGAGATTGCTCACTTTTTTTTTTTTTTTTCACTTCTACATTACCATAAAAAAAAAAAAAGAGTTTGGTTCAAACAAAGTCTTGCTAGACATCTCATTCGGGGTTTTTTCTTTTTTTTTTCTTTTTGGGCGCTCTTTTGAACTTGGTCGGATGCAAAGGTAGTAGGTAGTAGATGGAGAAAAACGCACTAGCTAGCTAACTAGCGCGGAGCTGTGCTACACGAAATATATATATAGACGTAGGCCGACCCCAAAAGTCTTCAGACTCTTGCCTAAGTCTCGGTAAAACTTTACCCCATCAGAAACCTCCCGCCCAAGGCTATAGGTGCCTCTTTAGGCGCTGCTTTAACTAGGTTTTAGTGAGGTAAGCCAAAACGAAGGCTAAAAAGTGGTATTAAGACTTTTGGTGTCGGCCTACGTACACTCTTATAGGAAAAAAAAAAAAACTTTGGATGAGGGCTTGACCCTGAAAGGATCGCGCCGGGGATGATAATCATCGTAAACACAACACGCACGCGCACGCACATGCACAAACAACACACCCTGCTAGGCAAAATTTCATGGACTCGACATGTCCATTCCGGCATCCCACTTTCGCGTCGTCAATTTCCTAAAAACGTGTGACAACTACTCATCAGAGATGGGCTATTCATTTTCGAGCGACGGAAGAGAGTAGACTTACCTCTGCTTCTTCGCAGGCGTCTTCGACTTCAACGGAACTCCGGGCGCCTCGTCGAGCTTCATCTCACCGAATCCCCGTACGGCATTTTCAAGGTCCTCGTCCCCCGCTAAGCTTCTTGGAGCCGGAAACGTCCTCTGCTTCTTCGTCGGGGAACGGTTCCGCAGCTCGCGCTCTAGAAGGTCGACCTTCCGTCTCAACGCCTCGTTCTCGTCTTCCAATTCCTCGATGCGCTCTCCGGAGGATGGCTCGGGATCCTCGTGGATCTGTATCGTGCGCGTTAAAATCTCCAGTTTCTTGTCCAGGTGCTCGTCGTTGCGATCAGCTTCTTCCCCCCACGCTCCCTTCCATCTCCGCCTCTCTTCCTCGATCCGCCTCTCCATTTCAACCCAGCACTCTTCTCGCACATCTTGTTCCATCAGCGCACATCGTTCCTCTGCCGACTTCCACGCATTCTCCATCTCCTTCCGTCGCAGCTCCTCATCAGTGAGACGTAGACCCATGACATCAAGTTCCTCTGTAAGTCTTGCAATTTCCTGTGCGGCATATTCGAGTTCCTCGGGAGAGCAAGACGATGGTGTCGTGCGTCCACTAGTTAAATTGCTCTTGTTTGCAGTAGTACCTGATAATATGGTACTCGTGACGGAAGGGACTCGGGGAACCGTGACCTCTCGGGCTAGAGCAGAGTAGCGTAAAATTTGAGATGTAGCATTGAAGTCCCCGAGAGGGTCGGCTGTGACGATCATGATGGCTTTCTGGGGATTCCGAGAGCTTGATGTATGATTGTAAGAAGTTACGGACGCAGAAGGAAATGAATTTGAGAACAAGAGCTCCGTCAGCTTGCATTGTCTGAAGGGGACAAGCGCAGGCTATATGGGTGACGTCAATAAGAGTATTTCAGGGGGAGAAAAGGAGATCCTCGGAATTTCGGTACCTTATTGGAAATTGTGCTGTTATCGCTCTGCATTTGCAAGCATTGACCCAAGTACATCAAACTCTCGTTAATTTTCCCAGCCTCCGCAAGCGTTGCTCCTGCAGTATTTGCATTTCTTGCCCTCTCAGAACCTGAATAGCCCACCCCTCAGCTCCAAAACCACAAGGCGTATATGCTAGGAAGTCTCTTTCACTTACCGGCCAAATCAACAATCGTCAAAGTACTTCCGTTCCAGGCTCTATGTGACGCCCTATTTCTTTTCTTCACCTCGACGCAAAAGAAGCCGTGACTCCGCGAGCTCACAGAATTACTTCCTGTCCCTGCAACTCTTCGCTCATACAACCCCGTCTCGAGCACCATAAGTGCCTCGTTCAGGTCGCCGCAAATAATTTTCCTCAAGCCCGCAACCACTTTTCGGTCGGGAGATTTCTCCGTTGACTTGAAGAGTAACGCACGACGTTTATCCTTCTGCTGACCCGACTTGGATGAGCCGGAGTGTGCTGATGATTGCGGAGTTAGGAGATCAAAGATTCGGTCGTTGTAGACTTCATACATTGAAATCACAATCGCATAATCGGAATTACCGTCCAAATCCATCTCGACGTCTGAGACGTCCGGAAGTTGTGGGAGCATTGATGTGCAAGGAGGCTGACGACGACGATACGCAGGCACATGATAGCCATCCTTTGCGAGTTCATTTCTCATCTTAGCTCGACTGCGTGTGACTCTGGAAATATTGAAAGAAATAGTAGACTCTTTGCTCTGGTCTTCCCTTGGGGTAGGGCCCCAAGGGCCCAGGCTTAACAGTGATGGGTAGGAGCCGGGAGGACGTGGAAGTAAGGGAACTTCGTCGCCTACCATTGTCATCGGCGTCTGCGCACGAGAACTTGCGTGTGACAATATGCTAGTTTCAGATTCGCCATAGAGACTCTCGAGAAATATATTGGCCGGCAGAAGCTGAGCTTCTGATACGTCACTCGCCGAGAGAGAGGAACAGAGTGACAAATTTGCGGACGGGTGAAGTAGATTAGGCCCTAGAGAGTTGAAGATTACGTCTAGGGATAACTGTGTAAGGCCTCGCTGTGAACGAGATCCTAAGATGGTGTGGCTCTAACTCTGCGTCAATTTCTTGCCTAGATATTTTACTCTCGCAAGGGGTAGACTGACCTTCCCAGACCCGGTCACTCCGAGAGTTGCGATGAGCCCATCTCGCCCATGCGTACTATCTGGCCCAAGAACAGCTTCGATAAGCGGCAAGACCCCAGTTCCCTTGAATATGTCGAGCTGTGTTGAGTCTTCCTCAAATACTTTTGTAAAAGCGAATTTCTCGACTGCTCGTCGCCTCGACTCCGTTGGTGGAGTAATGGTGATGTGTGTTGGCATGCCATTTTCGCCTTCCTCTAGTGTCTCAACTGTCAAATACCTTTCTGAGGATGGCAGGGTAGGGTAAAGGGATTGAGGTGATGTATGCGATGTTGTAGGTGCTGGTGGCGGCCTCAGACGAAGATAGACCTGGAACAGAGATGTCGAAGATTGTTTTGGTGGTGGGTCCATTTATTTTCGAATAAAGGGCAATAAAGCTTTCAATTCTTTAGATTTCTTCTTCTGAATTTTGTGTCCGTTTTGGAACCTCTGGAAGATTTAGGACGAAGGAACTGTCTGGTCTGTCGTCATTTGTTTTGGTCCGTTGGCAGGGCAACGGATCCAAAGAAGTCACGTGAACAGGCCTCCTTCAACACCAAGATACGACAATCTCTCGGGATAGCCGCATCACCACTTCTTCCCTTGAGGTTTACGCGTATATTAGTATACGAAGGCCACCGACAATCGCAGATAAGAGGCTGGCAGATAATCCGCTCTGGCAGCCTACTTTTAGCCTGGCTATGTCTACCTGAGACTGTTTTCATGACTTACCTGAAAAGCCTCTATGACGAGAGCCCAGAGGCTTATTGACCGCCATCTTTGATGATGTGCGGCCTTCGCTTTGTTCCATGCTCTCCATACATTCAAAATAGTACCGCACTCATTCATATCCACGGCTTCGGTTCTTTTTACCATCTGCATAGCAATCTTTATATCGCCGAATCTGGGAACCTGAAGCCCAATCTTCCAAATGCACCTACGACAATCTATATAACTCGCCTGTCTGACCCTCAAGAGATCTGCGTGCTCGAGAGGCTTTGAACAGTATGCCGGTGGAAATGGCGGGATCCTGTCTGATTCTGGGGCGTGGCCGTTTGACCTTAAGTGGGCTGTGGGATTCATGCTCGCTTCCTCTGCCCGCTACCTGGAGCATTCCCCGACCCTCCCGAAGTTTCCTGTTCATCTGCAACTATTAATGTTCAAAAGAATCTTCGCCATGTTCTTAATGAATGTCAATCGCTGTAGTGTTGAAGAATTTAAGGAGTGACCCTACTACCCTGAAATCCCCACATCCCGGGGCATTTCGTCTTGGAGCATAACAAACGGCTACGGTCTCTTAGGGTGAAGGTTGGAACCTTCTGTTACATCGGGATTGTGGAAGCGGGCGTTCGGCTGTTATGTTTCGCTGCAAAATATATGCATACCCTGGATGGACGCAGCCCTTGTAATAGTCAAATAGCTATCTCATGTGGGATGTTGAAGGACTTGTGTATTGTTTTGCGAGGCCTTTGAATACAAATACGTTTGTTTTGGCTTCAGCAGCTCGCCACCAGTTTTGCCCACAACAAAGCATTTACCATCAAAATAGTCTCGGCAATGGTTGGCGAAGGGGACCAGAGCCACGAACGCAGCAGCATACCTGCACCAATGAAATGGCGTAAGCCAGCACTACCGCTGCGTGATTCGTCCCATGGGCCGAACAGCATGTTATGCGGCTAGAAAATCGTGGTTGCACCTAACTCCAGCCAGCCACGTTTAAAAGCGTTTTAACACCCAATTCCCCACCGGAAACAAACAAGTATTTATTCACGAAGCAGTGAGCATTTCAGAAGACCATTGCAAAAATTCAAGAAATCTTAACCCGATGCTTCAATGGCCGCGATACCCACGACTGAAGTGAGGATCAAGCTACTGACAGCTGCGGTATGCAACGTAGCGGAGGAGCTGCAAGCGTTTCTTGAAGGCGTCACAGAGTCGTCGTCCTCACGGCACAAAGATCTCAGACGACTAAAGCATATCCTCGAAAACTTGACTACGATATCTCGCAAACTTGAAGTCCATGCCTCTGAATCACTGTCGCTCAGCAGCAGTGGTGGTCAGCCGGCCGAGGTTCATGGTGGTGATAACGATGACGGCATGTTCCTAGAGTTCGTCGCCATGTTGAACGGCTGCAAGACGGACCTGGAAAGCCTCCAACAGGTCGTGGAGAAGATCAATGGTGTCTCCTGCCACATCCCCGGGTGTTGCTTTGGACAACGGGCGCGGTTGTACTTTAACCGGAAGAATATCGCGGAAGCCGTCAGGAAGTTGGAAACACAGCGGGCGTCGCTTCAACTGGCGTTGGTGATAGTCTGCCGGTAAGCGAAAGCGAAATACCCAAAATGTCAACAAAAAGCCCGTTTTCTTTCGCTAACCGCGACGCGTTGAAAATAATAATAGAGATATTAAAAACCAGCGCTCTCTCCAAGCGATTGAATCCCGTATTGCTGCGCTCACAGACCGGAAAGCTAAGTCTCAGCAAGCACAGCTGTCTCTGCCTGATCACGGATATGTGTCAGATGATGAGGTGACGAGGAAGAGCAGCCATTTGGGTGGGGGCCCAGATGCGGAGGCTCGTTCCGTCAAGTCTTCTGTGAAGGGCGGGGTGGATGAGCAGAGCCTGAAGGATTCGGGTGTGTGTGCCGTGCTGGAAGAAGAAGAAGGCGTTGTTGTCTTTGACAAACCTGAGGAGGAAAGTGGTAGGGAGGATGGCGATAGGGAAGAAGAGGGAGATGAAAATGGCTATGCTGATCGCGGTGCTTCCGAGCTCCTTGTGGAGAAGGAAACACTACAATGCTTCCCATCGGCGTCCCCTTCACCACTCCCACCCCCTTCTCCCCCACCATCCCCACCGCTACCACCGCCACCACCACCACCACCTCCTCCTCCACCGCCACCCCCTCCTCCCTCCTCAAACCCCGAATCCCCTTCAGACCTCGACCCCCCGCTCAACCACAAAACCCTCCAGTCCCCCCCATCTCCCCTCCCACCGCCAACAGATCCCCCTCACCCAACAACAACAACAACGATCACAGCATCCAACATCTCCCCCTTAACCCTCCCCACTCCCTCCAACTGGCGTCTCTCCGTATCTACGGACAGAGACAGCAATAGCAACTACTTCTACCCGAGCTACTGGACGTGCTGTCTCTGCGGCGGCGGACCGCATCCCGGGAGTTACTTGGTGGACTGTTCAGTTTGCGGGCATCGGGAGTGCGTGCATTGCGTAGAATACTAAGCCCAAGACACCTTTTTTTCTTCCCTTCTTTCCAACTACGAAGGCGTTGAGATTTCCGGAGTTTTTTTCCTAGCCTCGCCATTTCTGTGGTGTCGGAGCATACATCCGGACGGGATCATTTCACTTGGGGGTCTTTGCTGTTTTAGAACGTTCTCTTTTATCTCGCCTGGCTCCTCTACTGAATCTCGCTGTTCGCAGTCCTTCACCTCGCTCTAGCTCACGTAGGTGCCTTTCGAAGTGGCGTGGGAAAATATACGCTGGAGTTCTTCCTCTTCATGACTGTAAAGGTGACTTGAATTGTTCCGATTGTTTCGATCTGCGTGCGCGGCGGAGTGTGACATGCGGCGGCCCATGCCCTGTGCCTCGGGACTTGCAGGGCAGTCTTGTGTGCTAGCTTGGCCGGGAGTAGGTGCGTTGCTTAGCCCTAACTTCTCAAGGCCAAGACTAAATAACCCACCGCTTTCCATACCAGGCTAAGCCAACCAAACTACCTGTCTATGGTCCTCCCCTCGCTCTGATTTCTTGGTGTTCCATTTATCTCATCTGTGCTAAGAGAGGGCGCCCTGGTATTCATCCTTTCCGTTATGGATATAATGATAGACCCCCCGGGACTACTTAAGACCAGTGTTTCCATCACGTATAGTTCTCTACTTCATTTGAAGGGACGGCCGGGACTTGGGTCAAACGCCCGCACTCTATGCATCGAATTTGTTATGCGACAGCCATCTGACAGTGAAGAGTATCGTGGTTCCGGCTATCTACAAACACCAGAGATTTACATTAATCGTTTGCCTCCCAACAGCCCCGACCATATGGGGGTGCCAGGGTAAAAGATCTTCTAACCCCATATGCGCCTGAAATTCATGCCGTCTCCCTATCGCGAGGGTAGTGGTGGCAACGGTCATGATAGAATATACATCCAAGCCGTCTAACACCATCCAAGAAATATACAGTTCAGAAATACTTTTTTTATCCTTTGCCCTAACTTTTCCCACTCTCGTGTCACCCGGGGTTATCTTTTCCCCTGAGTCCTCCGGAAAACCTTGCTATCCGCCCTCCTCAACATGCCTCTTACCCCCACATCTTTTTCTGGTGGATCGGGGGCTCGAGTGTCGCCCGCCGCAGCGGCCGCCACTCTTCTCCTCTCTTCAGCATATAGTTCTCTCCTCTCCCGTCTCCTCGCATCAATTGTCTCTTGGCTAAGATGTCCAAAGCCGTTCCTGCGTTTGAAACATGCCTCTATTAATGCACTTGCATCTACCAGGCGCCGAGGGATGGTCTGGACAACCTGAAAGATCTCCATCGGATCACTCACGGCGCGAATCTGTGATTCACCAACTTTGAAGATTGCGAGTGCGACACGGAAGAGGGTCTTGCTTCCTTCGAAGAAGAAAGAGTCCCATACCCTCAGAACAGTTTCTATGGGAAGTGTTCCAATGAAACAGCTCATAAACCATGCCGTTGTGCAGAGCGTGATAGGTGGCAAGCGCGTACTGAGTGGCGCGCCATTGCCACTACCTTGATTGTCTGGGCTTGTGCCGCCATCAAGTTCGCCTCCAATTTTCGCCCACACCGCAGGCAAGGACTCGCGCACAGATGTCATGAGGACGCCTAGGTCAACATTGGCACCTTCGAGATTGACCTCATGGGTGCCGGGAAGATAGACCTGGGTTATGATATTCAGCATCCAGAAGGCCTTTTCTTCCTCCATGAAGAGGAGTAGGAGACCTGCGAGGAAGTTGAGAGATTGGCAGTAGCCGATGCGTGGAACGTGGATGGAAAAGGCTTGTAAAACGCGGCGAAGAGCTTTGACAATTTCAGTCTCTTGGTGTTCTTCCTCATTCCGCATCCCACCGAAGCTATCGTCTTTCGCGGGGAGGGGATCAGGCTTGAACCTGATGTTATCGGGAAATGTTCGGTTGAGATCCCGTTCGATCAACTCCACGTCCCCTTCGTTTATCTCTCCTCGCTCCGCTTTCCCCACCAACTCTTTATACAACCCTGGATGTTTCACCATCCGAGTGTGTCCACCCGCATACCAGAACCAAGCTGCACCTCGCCACTCTGGCGGGACGCCTTTTCGGACATAGCGTTTTGTCTTTGCTGATTTAAGGGGAAACCGATGCGGATTTTCAATGGATAGGCCGGATTCTTTAAGGAGCGCTACCCATTTCTTTTTGCGGCGTTGGAGATTCTCCGTATATTGAGCATTCCAGGCCTCATATTGTTCAAGGGTGACATATTGAGTTACTTTGCGAAAGCCATATCGATCGCGTGGTTCTGCAATCGATGGTACGGACCGTGGGGGGTTCCTCGGCGGGACATCCACTATGAAGCCCGTTGATGGTCTAACGGCTGTAGAGGGCCTACCCAGTGGGACCGATGGCTCCACCTTGGGCGAATCCCCAATTGTACCGCTCATTGCCTCTGCTGGTCGCTGGCTATGTGTATCTTGTTCATTGGTCTCACCTCCCTCGCCACCCTCACCACCCTCACCGTCCGAGTCATCATTGAAACCCCCGACATACATACCAATCGCATCATCCACACTCATTCCCTCGTCTGTAGTATCCGCCTCAAGACCATGCATACTACTCCCGTTGGCGTAAAATTCACTGGTAGAGCTACTTTTAGTTAATACACTACTCCGCTCCGTCCCGCTACCCAAATAGCTCGAGCTTGTTGTCAGGGCGGACCGGAAGCTTGCTCGCAGTTCCTCATCATTACGCCCATCGTGCCGCTGTCGTTGTAGGGGCTCTCGGCGGTGTGCCGAGAAACCACCATCCCGGGGACTCTGACCGCGCTCAGGTCTATAGTTAGACTGTGGGAACTGAGCTCGATATCGATGTTGTGCAAGGCCGCCGGAACCTAGGTCAGAGGCGGAATTTGCTGGTCGAAGCGGTATCTGGGCCTTCGCCTGCGATGGGGAAGGTTTCTGGGAGGTAAATGATGACCCTCGGTCTCTAGTTAATCTAGCAAAGGCTATGGGCATCTGTGGGCCGACTGGTGTTCGTTCATCGGGAAGAGGTGCTGACTTCGGTGGTGGCAATGGCTTCCGACTTTCAGTGCTTCCGGATCTTGTCCTGCTTGGCCACAATCTTGGGGGTTGAGTCGCAGACTCCGAATAGAGCACACGCTCGGTAGGAGGATTAGTACCGGGTGTTGCAGGTGAATCATATAGTTTCTGCTGCCCTAGTCTTGACGGCACCGACAATTTCTTTCGAAGGGATGAATGTTGTGTGAGATTTGGGTTCGACCGTGTGGATGCCGAATTCTGGCGGTCTCCTGTCCTCGGCCGCTGTATTTCCATTGTCGACGGCTGTGGTAGCCTCTGCAACTCCATAGGGTAGATCATTGTTGGTGACGGTAGGGGAGAAGTAGTCGGAGACAGCTTGGGGCGAAGGTGATATAAGTCTTCGCGGCCTTTTGCCTGCCCTTCCATGTCCCCACCCATGCCCCCACCCATGCCCTCGCCTGTTCTGCCCCAGGTTATCCCATTCTCATGTGCATAATCATAGCTTCCGGCGTTTGCAAAAACCATGTCTAAGGGTTTTTCCTCTCGGATAGGGCAAAAAGGCGCTAGCAAATGCAGCCCAATTTCGGCTTCTCCGTCCAAGATTTATCCGGGCGCTGCTTACGCGTGGAGTACACCTAAGCCTACTTCGAGTAGGTATAACGCGTTGCTTGACGTTGTCGGGTTTTCATCGGTGGTGATGGTGACATGCGAGTAGGTACTAACGGCTCGAGGGGACCGCGGAGTGCAAAAGCTCGCCCAAAATTGCACTAATTCTAGACGGCGAACGCGAGACCTTGAGCGGGTAAAGTCGATAGTTTCTACTCCTTGGGATGGGGTTGTTTCAATTCCAATGTGTCCAAGCGGAAATGACAGGCTCCTCGAGATAATTGAGGTCTTGAGCGCGTGTCTAGTATGTCTTTCTTTCTTCGAGTCGGCGAGTGCGAGTACGTACTCCAAAATACTTCCTACGGCTCTCCTTGCGGTAGTAGGGAATCGCTGTTTCTGCATGCAGGGTGCAGTATAAGGAGGAGATTTGCATACGCAACCAGCCAGTCCATACGCTTGACGATTGGGCCAGAGGGCTACTTTGCACTTATTTTGGAGTGCATGAAGGCCTGGGGAGAGGGAGGAAGAAAAACGTCGCGTGGGTGTCTCGAGACGCAGTTGGTCGGTAAATTTCTCAAGCAGAGTGGACCGTGCTGCGTAAGGTTATTGGGCCCGGAAATGCCTGAAATGTTTCTTAATTACCAGGATACAAGGTACGCATGAGTAACTTTAAAGGCTGCTCAAATATTTTCAGCGAAATTTATTGCCCTTCACTGTTTCGGGCAACGCGAGGAAATGAAGTCAATTACACTAAATTGCCATCCTGCTTTGGGCATTCTCACGTAATACAACAGTCACACAAGAACATTAGGGACACGAGGAATTGGGTACTTCATCGCGTCCATAGGGCTGATCGACGATTACCCTGTTTTTTATCTAGTTCAGCTGTAGTGAAACGTCGGTACTCTGAAATTAAACGGTGCTCAGGCAAGTGTCGGGCGACCCCTAAGCCTATAATACATAAGTCTTGCGACCATATTACGCCCGACACTGTGCTAGGTTCGCCTACTGATATCTCAGCTAGCACGCCTTTGCCTCTTTTATCTGGGGCATATCTGCGTTGCAATCTCCTCTTGCGAAAACCCGGTTCCCGGGCTGGTTCCAAAAACGCAAAAACAAACGTGAATCTCAGGATCTGGTTCCAGTGGGACCACTAAACTGCAGATTGGTAAGTTCTTATCAGGCGTGTAATTCAGCGAGTTCTTGGTGAGGTCCTTGCGATACCTATGGCCTTGAGTTGGTTGTATGGTGCGCGCGCACGACATAACCAAGAACACAGACGGCATTATATTATTCTTCGCCCCCAACACTCGAGCGCCGGTTTCAATGAGAGTTTTCGAAAGAGATCGAAAGAAAGAGCGACATCTACGAACGCAATGCATATCAAGCGCTATAGCGCAATCACCGAGCATGACAGGCCCCGCGAAACATCCTCACCCTCGCGTCCGCCTGCAACATAGCTGCATTCGCATTCATGCCTTTGCATACTTCTTAGTCCAATCCCTTGCGATCTTATCAAAGTCCTTTCGACTGCTCTTGTATTGTTCCGCGATCTGCGTCTCGACCGCATCATCCGGATTAGGCTCTATCAAGAGATTCCGTGCTGTTCGCAGCACTCCCGAGATTTTGCTCGAGGGCTTCCACTCTTCACTCCTCAGCATGCCGAGACACATGGATCCCTTGTCGTCATTGCTGACATTTGGGTGGTAGACCTTGGTTTTGAAATTGAGAGTCGGTGGCTTGAACGGATAGTCGGTTGGAAGAGCTAGGAGGAGTTTGAACGTTCCACCCTATGAACGAAGCGAATTAGCTTAGAAGTTTGGAACAAGATATGGGGTCAACAGTACCGCATATGGAGAATCTTCAGGGCCTTCAAGCTGGATGTCCCAGTTGTAGATGTCGGCCTCACTGACGAGGCTGACAGTAATACCCTCTGGAGGGTCTTTGGTAACTTCTGCAAGCTCCTATAAAGTTCACATTAGGCTTCTCGTTAGTCAAGATGCACAAGCGTCTCTACAGATTGTACGAGATCCTGCTATCCATACCTTGCCGATCCGCTTTTGCCCGCCAGCCATGAGGCCTGTTACCTTCGAGGGAGTCTAAAATAGAAGACTGCAGAAAGCTATCAAAGTGGTTCAGTACAACTGGAGCCCAATCAACTGAGAGTGCAAACGAGTGGAAACAGGCACTACCTCTATGAGCGAGACTGGTTTATAAAGGTGTCAACGGACGAAGTACGAAGCTGAGTAGATAGGCTGACAACAAGTGGAGCAACGGCTATCCTTACCAAATCAAAAGCTTGGTAGTTTTGTTTAACCGACATGCAAACAAACACCAAATTCACCAGCGCACAACTTTCAAATACGGCGGCTAAAAGATAACCAATATGCACATGACCATATTTGGCTATTCTAAATGAATTTTGTCGCCCTAAAATCACTTCACTTGGTCGGTATTGGGGGTATGCAACCCTCCGTATCTGCATCTTTTTCTGCGGCGGACAACAGGAGATATCATCTTAGTTTTGCTGTTCATGTTCTACTGTATCGCCTAGCCTTTGTCGAAGCTATGGATGCATTAACCTACCGTAACTTCTGCGGGCGCGACTTTCGCTACTTGGGTTTACGATAAAGAATTAGTCTTGGATTGGGCGTTCCTAGAGTCTTCAATTGGGCTCCTGGTGTTAGAAACGTGTCTGTAGGACTACCTTTACTCGACGGTCCCGGCTAAATGCTAATAAAAGGCCATGCAGTAATCTTCTAAGAGGGATTTGGAGCCCTTTAAAGGATAACGTCATCGGCCTATTTCTATGTCTGCAAGAATGGATGAGGGCGCTTAGATTGCCAAATATATTAACCTAGCCCCCAGGGAGCTTGTTAACCGCCTTTCTGGGAGTTCTCCGGGTTGTTTTGCAGTTCTCTTGACTACTAGCCACTGCTTTGGCGTAATGAGGTTCTAGATAAGGAGATAAGGAGTCTTCCACAAGGGTGCCTCGAGGTTATACGCAGAGTGTTCCTCCCAACATTGTAAATCCCTATTGTAGGCTCACCACTTCACCTTGGCAGTATCACGGGTATGTGCCGATTTCGGGAAGGTCCCTGTTCAAAATGTCATCTTGCTACTAGGCTGGCGCTCCATTGGGGCCGAAAGCTTGGCCACTCGTATATACTTTCCTATATTTGGTCCTGGCCTATGTAGCGAGCATAGTCCGAGTGGGCAGTGGGGTCTTCCAGATTAGGCCAGAGCTACCGCTACCGCTCGTGAAGCTTCTTGGTGTTGCGGAGATTCTTTCGAAACTCTGAATGGGCTTAATAGGCTTAATGGACTTTGCGAGGAGCTACTGCTTAGTGTGTACTATGGGTTTCTGTGGTGGGTATTTATACTTTCGGGGGATTTGGCTTTTGTGTATGCGTATATGGTACTGAGGATGCGACATAGTCTTTGGAAATTGATTTTAACTGAGTTTTTGGAGAGAGCGTCAAGTCTTGCCTCTGCCAAACCCGATATGAACCATAATTCCGGTAGCAACATTCATTCCCTCTGCATGATGACCATCAACCCCATCAGACCCAACATAACCGTCTTCAGCCAAGGATGCTCGCTGAGCAGGATCGTGACATAGCCGACATAGGGCATGTATCCCACCACGCTACCTATAATATCCTTTTCCCGGTTCAAGTAGTCTTGCCCGTGTGCGTAGAGCTCAGTGTCATCCGCTAGATTATTGTCGCCCTTTGTCAGGAGCTGCAGTGGTTCGCCTCTAGAAGATTCCTAGTGTCAGTCTGGGCTGATCTGAAAACGCGGAAATTTAAAATACAACTAGAGCTGTGCTATTGATAAACCAAAGTGTTGACTTACTCTTTGCTAAACCGCCTGACCACTCGATGCACGATAGGGATATCTTTCCCTCGAACATTATATACCACAATCTCACCAACCTCTGTTTTCAGCCCCCTGTTCCACAGAAACAGCAAATCTCCCCTCTGGAATGCCGGTTCCATGGACCCAGACAGCACAACGACTATTGGCGAGGGCGAATCGGAGGCGATGGAAAGGCCTTTCCATAGCATGAAAGCTGTAGAGAGAATGAGGCCAAAATTGAGAATTTGTGCGGCAAGCTGCCGAGGCTTTAGGTAGGAGAGCGAGGAAAACATTGTGGGTGGCAGGTGGACTTGGTGAGAATTCTAAGACTATTAACGGCGTGCTAGTGTCGGCACCATGGGGGTTTTCGGTCTTCAGATTTCACTAGAGATATTTGGTTTGTGGGTTAGGAATATACTTTGATCCGGCCAGATGTTTGCTTTGGAGATTTGGCGGAAAAGTTACCCGGCACTCCCACAATACTTGACCTCAGCACAAAGAGAGCGGTAAAAACCCCCAAACCAACTAGCAGCTTTAGTATCTGCATTTCGCCCCAATTGATGGTTATGCTTTTTAAGATGGCTCGAGCCATGTTAAGTTTAAACGTACCTAGAAGGACCAGAGCTGGAACTACTCTTCGTGAACTTTTTTTGTCGGGGAAGGAACCTTCATCTTGTTGACTACCAAACCGGGCATCTGTCATGGATTAGGCTCAGAAGCTCTTGCTTTTTGCCTTACAGCTCCCCCAGAATTGTGACATGGGCTATGATGTTCTTTCCTTTATCTAATTTTCTCTATGTATAACATGTTTTCGTTATCCCCTCCTTTCATCTTCCTTTCACCAACATCACCCATCGCTTGCTCTTCAACTTTCGAGTGTTCAGTCGCCCTAGGATTTTAATATCACACTCGCTCGAGAAGCTCTAGCTTTCTTCCCACCATATCAGTCCTGATGTCTGAAATATCCGCCCTCCTGCCGCGGAGCAGTCCGCCTCCGAAAGACCAGACAATCTTTCTTCTTGCCTGCCACTCTCCATGGTTATTTCTCTCTCAGAAATGTCTTGTCATTATCCGAGTTCTGATTGCCGCATACCTTATGGTTGTTCTCGGCATGGACTTGTTCCTTGAAATCGGCATTGCTGGTAGAGGATCGATGTTCGTCTTTTTCATGGGCAACATCAGCCTCGTCATACAGCTCGTGTATTACTGCATTACTGCTGTAGGTTTTAGTTCATCCTCCGGTCTTCTTTCTCTAGCACGCCTATTCCCTCGTTCGTTTGTCGGCCTGGCTCTCATGGCTACGTAACAAGTTATTTATTAATCTACAGACTCTTTAGTTAGAATAATGCTTGCTCTTAGGTACCATTTGCTAATGCTTTCTCTAAACAATTAGTACTGGACGTATCTGCACTTCAAGGAGCCATCTACAGCGACTTCCAACTGCCAGAGCGACTGCTCGCTTTGGAACAGGTTCAAACCTCGCTTTGAAATCCCTCGGGAGTCCTCTAGATACTGCAATAGGCTTTCGTTCTCCATTTTCTATACGGCTGCTGTCTCCATCCCTTTTACTGTCACAACAATTTTCTGGTTGATCCTGGTGCCTTCGAGCCCGGCCAACGATCTCGAAGTCAGCCTCCCGGAATTTTGTTCGAAGGGGTGGCTTAAGCCATTCTGCGATGGATGGCTGAGAGCTTTTGTGCTCGTGGGCCTGTATCTGATTAATTCCGTGATTGCCCTGATCGAAATTGTGGTTTTGAGCAGCATTAAGCGTCAATGGGTATGCATATTTCCACCCTATTAGTCTGCTCTAAGTCGAAGCTGACAAAACTCAAGCCTGTCTGGGCCCACGTTGCCGGCCTAGTTGCTATATGCGCTGCCTACGTTGGTTGGCTGTATCTAGGGAGGCTTATAACCGGAAGTTATGCCTATAAGTGGATTGATCCGTCATACCAAGGATGGGAGCATGCCGTCATCGCTATCGCGGCAGCCATTTCCATATCGGTGTGTATGTTTGCCGTGCAGTACGGCCTACATGGGCTTCGGGAGAAGCTCGCGGCGAGGAGACGACAAGGCTACTCCCGGCTTTGAAATGCCCCTCTGATCGATCTGGTTGATTCTGGGGTGTAATACCCAAGCTGAATTGCATCGAGGAGCAAATGGCATAACGTGTTCTGTTTCACGCGGTGGAGGACTCTGAACTTATTGCTATTCCGTGCAAAGTGCGATTAAGTAGTCGTGCCCGCGTCTTTGGTTCGTTTGTTAAGGTCGCAGTGGGCTACTTTACAGAACCGAGCTCTTTCACCGGGTCATTTTTTCGGGCTGCAGTCGGACACTGCCATCGGTAATTGGTATTCCTTTGTATTATTCAAGGTGCGGATATTTTTATCCCTAGTGTTTCCTTTAAAGTCAATGGAATATCCACATTCCCGGTTTGCCATCTCAATGCTCACACCACATTCTATATGGGTACTCTATTGCACCCCGGTTGCTTTGATATAGTGATCCGATTATTAAGACTTCTATAGAGCGCTGCTTGCCCAACAGCTTTTTTCCTCCAAAGGTTGGGTCCAAAGAGGCCCACGTCCTATCTCAAGCTACCCTTCAGACCTAATTGTGAAGTGGATGACTTATAGGCGCTCACGTGGGCTCTTTGGCCGATGTGTGGTACACCAATCCGGGTACAAGTGCGGTCTCACCGAAAGGGCTCGGTCATTGGGTCATTAGGCCAGTCTATCTTTAACCATGAATTTAATTGGTTTTTAAATTATCCAATTGAGTACGTCTATCCCACAGACCTGTTCTCCTACTCGGCCAAGCTAACCTGGCACTGGACGCAGCCTTGTTCTCAGTCCCTTCCTCCATTAAGTACCTGTCGGAATCTGTCTCCGTGTCCAGTGAGGAGAGGTGTTCTAAACCAATCAAACATCGTTGCTGATCTGGCCAATCAGGATGCATTTAGCTTTGGGGCTGTGCTTGTGTTTTGTTTAGGCAGCGACTCCACAAAACTACAAGCGACTGAGTCACGTGGAAGCCTAATTCTATGGTTAAAACCAATCCTCGCCCAACACCCTCTTTCCTCCCCACGCTTCTTTGTGGCCGCCGAACTAGAGAGAATCTACCCCAGATTCTCGAGAAGTCTTCAGGTTTCCTCCGATCCTGAAACTTCGCCGGAGCTCTCACATGCAACGTGCGTCAACATTCCTTTATAAGCCAACGATCACCCGGGCGCTTCACTCTTTGCCTATCCCTTCGCTCCTTCGCTCGTTCGCTCTTTTGCCTGACAAGACACGGATCTCTTCGCCCCACCATGTTCAAACGTTCTTTTGGAACCGACGGTTCTAAGAACCGCGCGGGCAAGGCTACAAAACCCACGAAGAGACCCTTCAGAGAGCATGCCAGACAGAAGCTCGCCATGGCTGATAGTCCACCGCTTGGAAGGTTTGTTGCCTCTTGTGAAAACGCATGAGGGTAGATAATAACTAATACGCTAAAAGCACCCTCACCTCTCCCATCATCACACTGACTGTTGGGAAGGAGCAGCGGCTTTTCGCAGCCCACGAGGACGTCCTTTGCTTGTCTCCATTCTTCATGGCAGCTTGCAGAGGGAAGTTCCTCGAGGCGCATGCCAAGCGGAGTGCGCGACCCATCTCCGGTGAAAAGCTCATAGAGCTCTTGCGCTGACTCACATCCTTTAGTCGATCTGCCTGATGAAGATCCTGAAGTCTTCTCGTCCGTCCTCGAGTACCTATACAAGGGCGACTACTACCCTCGTTTACTCCACAACAAGCGCCGAAACTGTTGGGAGCTCGAGGATTCTCAAGTCCTACAACACACACAAAACTATGGTCGTGGTGCTATCGAATCTACAATCTATCATTCGGACGTGGGCGGTGCGGTTCTGAAAGACACCGTTATCTACTGCACGGCAGAAAAGTTTGGCCTTGAGGAGCTCAAAAGACTTGCTCTGCGCAAGCAGGGCTTGCAGAGTGGAATCGAGGTCGCGACAATTCTACGCAGCATGCGTTACGCTTACGATAACACCCCGGACACGGATTCAAAGCTCCGAGCGCATTACCTTGCTTTGATTATCAGATCACGCAAGACGTTCAAGAGGAGTGGCACCATGCAGATGGAGATGGAGATTGGTGGCAGAATGTTCTTCGACCTGTTTGTCGCAATGTGCAATCATATGGATGACATTGTGGATATCACGCAAGTCCCCTAACTCTCTTGTGTCTTAAGGGTGTTCTGTCCGTGAAAGGACTATCCCAGCTTACTACTACCCGCCTACAGTAACAGTCGGTCTCCCAAGACCATCTAAATTGACTGCGCGGCACGGCATCGGGTGCGCGCGAAACTCAGAAATAACTCGTTTGGGAACGAACAACAGATTGTGCAGGAATTCGTTCGTCTACATCGAGCCCTCGAGAAACGGCTCTTGGACCGATTCTCCACTCTCCCTAGTATTGAACATCGGCATAATTTTGTTGATTGCGCAAATCTCCACCCACTCGTTTTCAGGGGACGTCGTGTTGAAGGGCGTTTTTGCTTTGCGATCTCTGTACTCTTACCCTCTACCGGGGCGATGATGCTGATCTAATTTGGGGATGCAATTTGATTTACTCCTTAATTGGGGCTATGATCTGAACGCAATACTCAGCCATAAATCCATCATTTAACCCAGGGGGAAAGATCGGGGGGAGCATAACACTGCGTGCGACATCCTCGCACAAATCTCCTTTGTCTTCCAGCTGTCGCTGATAATCTGTGATGACTAGCGGTGGAGAGTTTTCGCGCTGGCGAGCCGGCTAGTTCTGGTAACATGCTGCATGATTTCTGATACTGCTACATCCAACACTCTTTTGAAGCGCGAGATTGGGGTCACTGCTCGAAGAGCTGATCATCAAAGGAGGTAGTCTAATGAGACCTTGGCCACCTCAAATGCTTGTCCGACTTGCTGAGTGATTGTGATGCAAATGGCAATGTCCTCAAGCCAACTAAGTGGAGGAGAGTCCAATTATCCCAGAGGATAGCTGCCAGCGAACGTTTAGGTAAGTCTTCCTGGTCGGAGCGACTGGAACCGTGGGTGCGTCGGCAGGACATCTACTTGTATGTATGTACAGACATAAGCTAGCTCCGGCAAAGTAATATCCCTTCCCACACGCCTGGCGCTCTGTACATACATCCGTGTCTTAAACGCATGCACATACATATCTCCGCTGCACGACCGTCCCTTGCCTGTACAGACTACATACATTCTGCAGCAACCCCAGTATGCACGGGCCCCTGCCCGGAATCAGGCATATTTAGTGGCGGGATATAGGCCCACAGATCAGATACATGTAACACGGAAAAATAAGAGTATACGGAAACAGGGAGCCCGACAGAACCCTCATCCATCAACTACCGGATGTTAAAATCCTAAGGGAAGTCTCACCCTACTACAGCGAGCCGTAGATAGACTCATCTTCATCTACGTTGAATATTATGCTAGACGTGAGGGGCAAACCCTTGCGATTTTCCTACATACAGAGTTTGCTCGCTCCCCGCATTATCGGTGGAATAATGAGAAAAAGGAAATATATCGTCTGAGATTGACGTTGCGACCGCTGAACTGCTGCCTCCTCCCCCCTCCGCATTACAGGTCTCGCTGTGTCACCGGGATCGTGGATAAAATGATCCTGCTCTTCGTAGCCTTCGTCATCGAGAAAATATGATGTAAAGAATCAAGTCTCTAGAAAAATAAAAGTAAAGCGAACCATGATCTTCTCAGTCCCCATTTTATTGACCTCGGAACTAGCCAGCCTCTCTCGTCTTGTCATTTTTCCACCGCCCTCCTGATCCTAGAGGAAAAAACAATCTCTTTCACAGATACTATTTGCCACGTTTGAGCCATCCAAAGCCGCTCTGCTTCAGTCGCTACCCGTAACCCCGTTTGCGCCGGATTGGGAAGCTTCAGAGTCATCCGCATGGTGGACCAATGGCCACCAACCAAAGCTGTAACCGAGCATGTCGCGATGACGGTAGACGACCACAGAGATAATCTCGTTCATGATGAGCTGCCTGTTGAGAGTTGCCACTGCGCGCGTGGCATCGTTGGCAGTGGCTACGTCGACGAACCATCCATCTTCTTCATCGCAACTGGCGTGTCCACAGCTGTACCGTGAAAAAAGAGCGTCAGCGGGAGTCATATAACAACGCGGTGCTTTTATGCTTTTATAGGTACTAGGGCGGAGAACCCACAATCTGAAGTCTTGGAAGATGAATTGTAGCTCAGCTATTCCGACCCAGACTGGGAGGCCTTGGACAATGAGTCTCCTACCTGTAGCTGCTGGCTCGGGGATCTCTCGGCCACAGACGAGCATTTTTGCGGCGACGCGGTTACCGCGCTCAGTTGTTTCATAGTTAGCTATGGTAGTACCACTAGCTACTGCCAGGGTAGGTTCAATAGGGAGGTCAATAGAAGCTGCTGCTTCGAGGACACGATTTCCAGAACTGATGGCACTGCTGGTAGGTATACCGGGCTCGCCAATTCCCTCAGTATTAGCAGCCGAGGCCACAGACCCATCGTGGTCCTTGGAGCTGAAGTCACCGGTCGCATTTCCCTGGCTCTTCTGCGGTGTAGCCCAAGAAGGA
Source organism: Glutinoglossum americanum (assembly GCA_020080175.1). Classification (NCBI taxonomy): domain Eukaryota; kingdom Fungi; phylum Ascomycota; class Geoglossomycetes; order Geoglossales; family Geoglossaceae; genus Glutinoglossum; species Glutinoglossum americanum. The sequence continues at coordinate 124,774 of JAGHQL010000032.1, read as the reverse complement.
GATTCCTTGGGTGTTGTTAGCTTAGCAACGTTCTTGGCAGGACTTTGGCCAGTTCCTAATGTTGTTCCCCTTCTAACCTTGGGGTTGTATCCGGTGTCACTGCTCTCCACGCTGGGCGACTCCTCGTCTTTGTATTCGCTGTCATCACCCCCCTCTAAAGTGTCATTGCTAGATTCGTGGGAATCAGGTATAAAGGATAGGCCATCATTGGACTCATCCAGGTCGGCCTCGGGGATGTCCAGTTGAGCGGGAGTACTGGGTCGAGGGGCGCTGGGGTTTGAGGCTCTGGCCCCAGGAACTCTAGCCTCAGAAGCGCTACCCTGAGGGGCGCTACCCTGAGGGGCACTGGCCTGAATGCCATGGGACTGGACTTCCGGACCGCTGGCATTCAGTTCGCCCCCCTTCATTAGTTGGCTGTATCTACGTTGACATTCTGCCTGCGAGAAGATGCCCCCTGGGCGCGAATCCCTTAGCTGACTGACCACCATCTGCCACTTGCGTCTGGTAAGCTTATCTAATTCTGCTTGAATTTGGTAATCTACGGCCTCTACGGCATGAGTAAGTGCTTCTAACTGAACACCGATATTTGGCGTTAGCTTGGAGCGAACCAGCAGTGAAAGGAGGACGTACATCTTCTTCCTCCCACTCTATTTGTTCTAGAGCCGCGTTTTTCTCCATCTGTGTTTCTTGAGCTCTTATGATGCGGACGTAACGCGACGTTATAGTCTTGTCTCTGTAGTTTATTCTCCCCTCATCTCTGAGGCGTTTGGCGATTTCAGTGCAAGACTTTCCAGCTTTCTTCATCGATACGATAATCTCGTCATCAGAATCGAGTTCAGCTGTAACACGCTTTGGGATGGGAGCACGACCACCTGGAATTCGTGCTCTCTTGTGAGGTCGATAAAGGGATTGCGGAACGGATGCATTTCGCTTTGTAGGTATTTCAATCATCTTTTGGGGGGTTTCACTCGTCCTCTTAGGTCTTTCAAATGTAATCTATAGTACCTGATATGTTAGCCTTTAGACTCTCCTCTTGCAGACCAACACGGAAAGTACACAGTGGCCCCGAAAGAGAGAATTAAAATGACCGATCGGTGCGGCAACTGCAGGATCAAGTCTGGCAGGAACCACTGTATGTGAGGGTGGTTCACCGAAACACGAGGAATGCCCTGGGGTTATCCCCAGCGAAGAAATAGGGGTATACGGAGTGAATTTAAGCAAGTCTCTAGTAGTCTCCTTAGGAATAAAGGGGTAGAGCCAAATAAACATGAATAAACTATACTAACAAAAGAATGCAAATGCACAACTATAACAACGACCATACATGGCGGCCCAACTAGATAACGCAAGAACCCTTGGGGCGAAATTTAATGAAATGTTTTCATGGTGGCTCCAGTTGGGTGGACATTAAATAACCACTTACACCATCGTCAGTTACATCAATTTCCATCTCATTGTTGCTCTGAGATGCCTGGCCATGGTAGGCTTCGCGAGCTGTAGGAGGGGGTAATGGATTCCTAATCGGATCGCTAGCATCTGCATTGGTGAGGTTGGAATGTTAGTGTTATTGCATCGTTCGTCTCTGAGAAGAACAGTAGACATTTGGGGGGCCTTCTATGGAGTTACGATGCACTTACCAAAGGAAAAGCTATGTGAACTCAACTGGCCTGGGATAGGGTAGGGAGGCCTATTTTGCACAACATCCTTTCCTTTTGAACTGATATTGGAAGACATCGTCTCTGCTCTTGATGGGTACTCGTGATGGTTCAAATTGGTGTTAATTAGACGAAAAATTGCGAGTGACTAAGAGAGAGTGGTGTAAGAAGGCCCTCATACCAAGTAGAAGTGAATTACCGGATCTGAAAATACGCTAACCAAGGGTAATGCATCGTGATTTGGACCAAATCCACATGTGAAATGTACATAAGAAGGCCGATCATGGGTGAATCTCCATGGGGTTTAATCGACTTTTTTGAGAATAACGTTAAATCGATTTCGTAAAACAAGCAGATATCTAATCATGGTGTTAGTGTTGTCAGGGTCGCCATCTCAACGGTGACCGGTGAGTTCGGCCGCAAATAAAACATGCCAGTAGTGAAAGCGAGCAGGCACTGCTAAATTGCGATATGATCCCATTATGAGATCACATCACGGGTACACGGAAACCAGTCCATAACCTACGTGGATCTCTGCCCCTCTAGCTAAGGGATAACACTTGTGCGTATACCTAAAGACCTGTAGGATATGAGGTAGGAATAGCTGATTGCTTGATAAAAAGCAGAATTCCCTACTGGTGTAGTTCATCCCATCAGACGAGGTGTACCTTAGACTCCCCGAAAGCTGAGACTCTGCGGCTCGTTTGAAGAGGGCACCATAGCCTCTGGTTCTGTGGGATAACAAATGTGTTGCATTGGGAATCCCGTAATAATGCAGGCCTAGTCTCTTGATATTTATGGCGTTGAAGCCCCAACGAAAAGTCACTCAGGTCCTCCAACTCAAAGGAACGGAAGTCAAAGCCCGGCCTCACATCAGGCCTGCAGTTCAATTCTGTGTGTCGAGCAATTCGCGGGAAGAATCAGTATTGGGATAGGAAAATAAGACCATTTCGCCACGCGCGTAGATTTCCTAAAAAGAAAAGCATAGCTTTATTCCTAAATTTCTAAGTAGGACGATAAGGATCTTCGCTCTACTATCGCACCTCTCCAGAAATCGATAGTGGGACAGGATGAGTAAAAAGGCAAGTGAGAAACGCCCCCCCCAAATTTTTTTTTTTAATAATGAGCAGACACTCTCACCGATAAGGGAGATGAAATCAATAATCTAAACTCCATTCTAGTAGACTGCTGCTTGCTACGTAGCTAAACCCACCGAACGGATCAGTCTCTCCTGTAGAATTATTTGGGCGATGCATAGCCACCGGGCTAACCGCTAGGTCGGTAAAGTCCTTAGAGAAATTCTCCGCAAGCTCTGGGTCCGTAATCAGCGGTTTAATGGGCGGCTCCACCTCTCTCCTCTCCAGGGCTTTCCAGTCAACCTTGCGGAAAAAGCGGTGTTTCTTGATCGTCTGTAGGTCCTTCGGCATGTTCCCCCCAAGCCTTTTATTTGGTTCCTTCCTAAGCAAGCGTGTGAGTAGGTCTTTTGCGTCGAGACTGAGGAAGTAGGGTAGGGAGAGCTTCTGCTTTAGGATCTTCTCTTGAATTTTGGCATGATTGTTAGCCTGAAAGGGCGGGGAACCAGTTAAAAGGTCAAAACCAAGAGCTCCGAGAGACCACCAATCAACTGCCATGCCGTAGTTGTTGCCTAGGATGACTTCAGGCGCCATGTACTCGATGGTTCCGAGAAGGGAGTTGCAGTGGTCCTCACCATCAACGGCGACTTTACTGAGGCCAAAATCGGTTAAGAGAAGATGACCTTCAGAGTCTAGGAGGCAGTTTTCCGGCTTGAGGTCGCGGTAAACAACGCCGACATTGCGATGAAGGTGCTCCAACGCTAGAACCATTTCTGCCATGTAGAACGATGCGACATCCTCACTAAACATGCGCTCCATAGCTAAATGCGTAAAAAGCTCTCCTCCCTGTGCGTACTCAAGGATAAGGTAGAGCTTCTCAAGGTCCTGGAACGCGTAATATAATTTGACCACAAACGGGTGCCGATTGACACTCTCTAAAATGACCCGTTCTGCCTTGGTCTGCTCGACAAGCTTTTTATGGACTGTTAGGAATGCCTTGCGAAATTGCTTTTGAGCATATAGTCTCCCCGTAGCGAGGTGTCTGACTAGCAGGACAGTGCCATATGTACCCTTGCCTAAGCAGCGAAGTGGCTCAAAGTCTGAGGCGATCATCTTGCGTTTGACCGAATCCTGAACGAGCCCACCCTCCACGGCGCCAAACAAAGCTTTCTGACTGACCGAGGGACTGACGAAGTCTGATTCAAGAGGAACCTGGTAACTATCCATTTCGTTATTGTCACCGTCGCTGATCGATTCTGAGGTGCTTCCTGCCTCGCTAGCAGTTTTTGATACTAAACATGTCTTTGATCGGCCAAGCATAGTCCTTTCAGGTCCAGAACCCAGGTTAAGGGTGTCAAGCTTTAGTCTTAACGCACTGATGCCTCCCTGAGAACAGGATGAAGCTGGCCTTAATAGTGGGCTTCCGGTGACACTCAGCGCATCGTGGAACCTTCCACTCACCCCACTCGGTGCGCTAGTAACTGAATAGTCTGAATCCTCGTCACAAGAAGCCGCTGGTGTAAACCCTCTGACAGTTACCATTGCCGGCGGCGCCTTCTTCGAGCCCCTCTTCTTTTTCTTCTTGGAGGCTTTCTGGCCCATAATTGCAGGGATAAATCCGGTCAAGGGCCGGGGCGCGTGGATATGTGTAAGGTTGTTATTAGAACTACTAACACTATCGTCCGTATTAAGTGCTGGGAGTATATTATTGGAAGGAAGTTTATGACTTGTACTTGGCATTTGGACAGGCGGGAGTGGGATGACCTCGTCTGCCTGGACCTCGACCCGGCTCTTTAGAGTGAGTTGGCCTATCTTATCAATCGTGCAGCCTTCATGGCTCTCGTCGCGCAACAGCCCTAGTGGGTTTGTTGTCGTGCGAATGGGGCTCCCTCCTGCAAAGCCTGGTGAAATCCAGTTCTCATCCATCGAAGAGTGCGTTCCATTTCTTGGTCTACCCTGGGATGCAGTAGCTGTAGAACTGTCCTGGGAATGAGGTGGAGAAGCCAAAGGGGACGAAAAGTGCTTGTCTGCTGCATCGAAGGCGAACATGGCTACGATAGATAGGTTTGAAACGGGTGAAGCTCGTCACCTAGTCTGCTGCGTGAAAGTCGAAATGTCTTGAAACGACCCAAGCGTGGCCGGTCTATTGCCCAATCGTCAGTGAACCCTTGGCACACGGGCTTGCAGGTAGCTAGAACCTACAATTTGTCTTTCTTTTTTACGAATCTCCTAATGAGTTTACCGTCCGCCCAGATCAGGACGGACTAACCGCCACTAGCCACAGTAGCGACACAAAGCTGGCTGCAGTCTTGGAAATTCCAGTGCCCAAGTGTGGGTTCACCAGTGGAAGAACAATTCCGCAGCCGCCTACGGCTGGGACGAAAGAAATGAACGAAGCGGAGTAGTCTTGAACTGAGGCGTAGCCCATAGGGGAATATAATCTAAGGATGACCCTTTGCAATAATAATCGTCTCCTTGGGAAGACGAGCGTATGGTGGATTTTCTGTTGGGTTGATGTGAATGTGGGAGTTTGTAAGGACAAGTAATTTGGGGTGGACGAAGCTGTAGGCTTGGCACTCCTTGGCCGACACCTGATTCAATAATAACTTCTCCCCCAAAGGACCTCATCCTTTATAGTAACAAAACTATCTCGAGATTTTGGGCAGAGCGATTTAATTTGGGTTTTAGAAATCCTCCTAGGCTCCATACAACCGGAACAATAGCGACCAAGTATCTGTTGTCCAAACAAGCGCTAGTATTAAATGTATATCTACAGACATGATGCGAGAAATGAGCACGACCCCTAGGGCACTCGGACTGTAAATTGAGTCCGGGTGAACCTCAAGAAAGTCTCCCTCTCATGCCACGAACATTTACTCCTCTCTTCTGTTCATACAGCGTAAACCGGAGATCGAAAAGGCACAACGGAACTCCATAGTAGGCCCGCTAACCCTATACATGCAGAATATATTGGTCTACAAGCGACCCCAGTCCTCCCAAGGGTTTAGGGCATCTTTGAGGTCGATCCCGTGCGTATAATTTGAAGTAAGCTCTTCTTCATCAACTCCACAATGCCTCTTTTTATCTCTGCCGGTGAACCATCCAATTCCATATTTCTTTCCCTTCTTCCCAAGATGCACAGTCATCTGCTTCGCATTCAGCGTTTCCGTGTCAACAAAATCCCATAGCATTTTGCTCTGATGAATAAACGCCAAGACCGACGCAATGGTTCCAGGCTGCCTTGGGAGGAATGCATGTCCACGATAATGGTAAACTAAACAAGCACTGACGGCTAGTGAGAGGAGAATTGACAGAGCAAGAACGAGCGACACCCAAAAGGATCTGAACGTCTCCTCACCATCCCGTTGACCCGTGTCGATACCGAGGAAGTCGCTGCCTTTCACACCGAATGAGGAGACACAGACGGTGAGAACCTCCGCAAGCACCGCGTTCGTTCCCACAAGTGCAACAAGGTAATGACCGTTCAGGAATGCGACGATGGGCATAAAGCCAGGGATTGTTCCGGTATAATCCAATGTAAGCGTCTTGCTCGGTGCATGGCGTTTTGAGAGAATATAGAAAGGCTCTATCATTCTAATACCGCACTCGAGTGTATTCCACATGAGCTTGATAATGACTGCTCCAGCCGTCAACAACCAAGGCGCCTTTTCAGTAACTATGTTTGCTTTAGTATTGAAAACGAGGACAGGCACGACTCCCATGAATAAGGCGATAGAAATAATATACGGTATCCCGGCCTTCTTGCGAAGCATGAGTGGGTGCGGGTTTTGCTTTTTACTCTGCAGGGATCTTTGGCCGCGGTTCCGAACATATTCACCCTGCCAGAGAGAGGACTTGTGCAGGACATACCGCCGATGTCTCAGGGTCTTGTGTATCTTACCTTCCTTTTCTATATCTAACCCCTGAAAGTCCATTAGAATGTGGCTTTTGGTAGCCATGGCTGCGATGCCGGCAATGCCTTTTGGGTCACTCAGGAGACCAGATTTGCGACGTAGTTGCCATAACAGCAGCAAACCAAAGAGAGCCACAACAAAAAATGTTGCACTCAGAACCCTAGACCAAATGTGATGCATATTGACATACTTTGGTTCGCCAGGTTTCCTTAGTCTCTGAGTGGGGGAAAGGACAACAGATGCTGACTGCAAAGTAGGCGCTATCGAACCGGCTAGAAGCGTTGCCACGGAGCAGTACACAACAGCCCAATGCCTATATCTGATAGCTTTCAATGGCGTGAGGTAATGCCAGAAAGTTAGGTAGTCGATACTGAGCGACTCCTCTGCAAGAGCACCACCTTTCCTGGAGAGCTGGTAATACGGCTCAAGTCGCTTGACCTCGAAGTCTACAACTTGCCACATGATCCCGTAGGTTACAGCTACGAGAGTCGGCATATATTTCCAGCAGAAGTATTGCCACACGCTCAACTCTTTCGGACTTTTGAACGTCAACAGGCCTTCTGGGGGATCACGTTTGGACCGTGCGTTAGACAACCTGAATAAGAATTCTTGGAGAGCGGCCATTGCCGACGCTAGAATAATGAGGATGCTTATGTATGGCCAGCGCATGGAAAAAGGTCTCCAATTTGGCATTTCAGGATCTATAGAAAGATTAGAATTTCACTGGAGGTTGAAAGTGATAGGCTCTTTTTACCTGGGGGAAAATAGTAACTTGACTTGGATGTCCCGCTGATATCTCCTCTCTCATTAGCCTCTCGCTGACTAGTGCTAAAGTCTCTCGCACTGCCGCCGTCAAGAACACCCAAATCAACGCCAGGATATTCTATATTCTATTAGAACGAACAGCCTTGATTAGAGGTAGATGCTCACCATTTACAACTACCATTTGTTGGGTTTGTTTTGCCTCCCTTTGGGCAATATCTCTTATAGACCTGCCTCTGGTGAGGCCAACTCGAGAACGTATATTATTTACTTCCCCCGAAGGCACGAATGAGTGTGGAGCTATTGGTCCATCCGATGGGGCGTTGAATTCCTTTCTGATGCCAAACATACCACCGCCTAACCCGTTGGTGATGCCTTGGGCCTCTAGCTGTTCTAGTTGATGGAACTCGGCAGCATAGTTCCCTTGTTCGCGCCGGAGGTTTCTTTCACTTTCGTCCCTAAGCTCCGTTGGCGATAGTGATCGCTGCGATTCAAGTATTGGCCCTCCCCCGAAGGAGGTGATGTCAAAGCCGATAGATCCGTGCTCATCGTCCGAGTCAACATCTTTCGCTGAGTGATAAGCGCCCCGCTTCTTGAGACGTGGCGGCGCACGGGGGTTAGAAAGGTCGCCCTCTGGAAGGTCTTCTAGTACAATCCCATCATCGCCCGATGATAGCTGCCGATAGGACTTCTGTTGCCGGAATGAGCCAAGTACTTTATCTGCCAAAAATCCTCCTGTATGTGAACGTCTCGCTGATGAGGCGGAAGCGCCAGTGGGGGACCAGGGAGAGGGACTTTGCGACTTTGCGTTGATGCTGCCGTGGTCGTAGCTCATACCCAAAGGTAGTGGTGGGGGGGCTGGCGCTGCAGGTATCTGATAAGCCGGCGCTGCGGCTGGGAGAAGGACGGGAGGATATGAAAGGCCTCTAGCGGGGCGATCGGTTGGCGCGCGTGCATCCAGCATCGTAGGCTGTCCATCAGTAGGTAGGAACTGCGATGCTGATCGGGAATCCGGACCCAAGTGCAGTTCTCTGTTTCTTGGGGTATCTGGAGCTGTTGACCCAGGAAAGAGACCGGATCCGAGACGGTGTGGGTCCGAACCGGCCGAATATGGGAAGCGGTCATTACTAGGAGATGTCGGGGGAGATATCTCGTATGTATGCATTGGAGGATAATTGGTTACTTCGGAAGGATGATCAGAAGATGGGTAGCCTCCATGTTGACTCCCAAGATGATCAGCAGATGAGCCTGGTGTAGAGATATTCGAAGAGGATGACACGGGGGTGGCTTGCCCGGGGGTTGGAGGGGCTGGCGTCGACGGGTGCCCGGATCCATATGAGTAATTTGAATGGGAGTGCCAGGGGTCTGCCATGCTGGTCCTCTTCAGGCGGTACTAGCCCTTAGGCACTTGCTCAATCCCCAAATCTAACAATATAGGTTATGGACTTTCAGCATAGAGAACACTCTGGATAATGGACGGCCGTAGCCTTGTCGCAAACACAGTGCCCCAGCCGAGTATAACTTCTCAGTAGGGTTCTCAGGAAACAGGAAATAGGTGTGAGTTACGGGACTATAAGGTCCTAAGGTAAGCTTGATGCCTATTCCCATTAGCAACGTCTGTAAATAGCGTGTCCTACGCACTTACGTATGACGGGTATCAATCATGGAGATCCACAGCTACCATTTCTGTATGAAGCTAGATAGATATTCCTGGCGTTGTGTGTTATGGAGAGATTTCTTATTGTAGTAGAGCTGTTGTAAGCCTGAGTATCAACTCCTTAGATCGGGAGAAAGCATAAGCCGGAGCCTCGTTCAGCCGCAAGGCTATTTCCGGTAATAGGGCGATTTAGAACCCGACTGCTCAGCCACAGCGAGTAGTAATTAATTGCTTTTTATTTAGAACCAATCATATCTCATTGCTGTTGCTTGGCCGCTCGCTAAACAAAAAGCCCTAAAAGGGTGATGAAGGACAGAAAGCTCACTGATAAGAAATTTAAGCCCTTATCTAAATCGTATTGCGTGGTGGTAGATGATGGTTTCCCTGACGATTTCCCCTGCTTGCACGCGAATCGGTGGATCTGTGTCGCGAATCCAACTGATGAGGTTGATCTTTGGAGAAACATCCATTTTTTGGTTTGGCGAGGTGTCCAAGCTCGGAGAAAAATCCCCTCAAAAGATTCGATCCTCCATCACGTGAAAGTCCCTGCCCACTTTCTTGTCATCTTCCGGCTATGCAGAATGGATCGTAAACCAAACCAGAATTCAGGTCGCTCAATAACGGGTGCCTCTAAGATACAAATACGTAGTACATATATGCGTATGTACTGTAAATGTATATGTAGAAGTTCTGTGCCAGAGGAAACTCGGATCCTTGGTGAAAGGCACTGGAAAAGGAAATATTCAACGTGGTCCCTGTCCATACGACTGCATGCTGATTCACACCGCTCGAATGATGTTGCACTACAAACCATCAACGGGCCGACGCAAGGGGGTCACTGCACGAGCCGCGTTGCATCATCCGATCCAATCACCCATGAGCTTTACCATTCTCAGCCCACTACCCGGCGTTTGGACCATTCCGCTGCCAGTGTAGGCTTTGCCTTTTTGATCGCTCTTTAGGGCGTACAAGCACCACCCCGAAAGAACGGTGAGAATTCGAAAGATTGGAACTTGTGAGGATAGACATTATAAAAGTGGCCATTTGCTACGATACCTACCGTAAAACACCTTCGATTCTCTGGCCCTGAATGTTGAGTGTAGGCCTTGCCTAAATCTTGCGATGCTGAGGCCAAGTTTGCCCCCGCAAATTGGAAGAAGCGGTCAGCGGGATATCGACGTGGTTACTGCAAAGTGCAGCCTCTCATTGGCCTCGTAAGAGGATTCGGCATTTGTCCCATCAGACGAAATCCCTGTCGGCTCATTGCTGGAAATAACCGATGCCAAAAGATGCAGAGCAATGCGAGTGGCAGTTTCGAAACCCTGCCCGTAAGACGATCTATCCTAGAAGAGAGGGCAATTCCTAGTACATACATGTATCGATTAGATAGCACTGAACGTGGTGAAACTTCTGTCGTCATGAAAATGCAAAGCTAAGCAGAAGATCCATATGACCTCTTTTGGAATAAGGGCGTCAATGTCTAGCATTTGGCTCGTGGAAGAGAGGGTTAAGGTTTGACCGACAACACAACTTCTCCGAATGCAAGAGCCTAATGGAGATCTCGAAGGTGGTCACCAGGCGGCGGAAGCATGCCCACATGCGTCCGACCACCTAGTGATCTTTGGCCAATTAATTTTCAGCCAACATATGACACATAATTCGCTGCTTCGTCAATGAGTAAAACCCACCAGTGGCTTGAACGAGTTGTGGTGAAAAAGAAAAGTCCTTGTCACATCGCTAGACCTAAAGCGTCAATCGCTTAGTGCGGGCTGGAAACCCACAAAATCAAGCCGTTGCCCGCCTCATCACGGTTTCTTTTCTCACACCAAACACCATCTCAAACGTCGACGAAGACCCACTAAGATTCACAGGATATATTAGACATTTCACTCCAGTATCATCGTCGATAATCATGCCGCAGGCTATCGCTGAGCTGTAAATCCACCACTGAGGGGTGTGTGTTCCGTGCACACCCCTCAGTCCGGCCAGCCAACGAGTATTTCAACTACGACGACGATACTGATTTAGATTGTCGGAAGCATTTCTGCTTGCAATCTGGCAACCCGACGATCCATAGTATTTTCGGGCAAGAAGTTCCTTCTAGTATAGTTCCACCCGTGATCGTCACGGCGACGACTCGACTCGACTCGGCGTCCACAACAATCGGGCCTTAGTACAGTACAATCTCGAAAAAAAATTGTTCGCCGCAGCCTCCTCTTATCTCCCCAGACGTGAACGAGACGGTACTCACACACTACCATACCTCCTTCCCAGGCTACAAGCCATTCCTTAACTTTTCTGATCTGGACCTTCGATTGAATACGAGCCAAAAGCATCAAACGTATCGAATGCCTCGACGGAGAGCGGCTATGCCGCCTCCTCGCGATACAAATTCTCTCCGACAAACCCGACGTTCTACCTCATCCAAGAACACATCTCATGCGATGCTACAAGCCGACTGTGAATCTGTCAACAGTGGCGAACAGAGATACCGCGCATCTCGGTACTCGAAAAGCGCAAAAATAAACCGCCAGAGTGCAAGCGATAGTGGAGGACCTGAAAATTCTGGTATTGCTGAATCTAGCGCAAGCACTGGCGATGGAGAAAGTGACGGAGACGATGATAGCAGCGAAGAGGTTGACGATGACAATGGGGAAGAGTCGGAAGCGATTGCCCCATCTGGTGAATCAGGTAGCAAAAAGAAGATGAAGCGCAGCACTGGTATTCAGCAGACAACTACGGTTGATAGCGCCTCAAATGCTCCGGGTGACCATAAGACGGGCAAGATTCATCAGATGGGGCTCAGCAGCAACGGCTTCAGCCCTCAGAAGCCGGCCGCAAGAAATTCTATCCTGCAAGAGGATGGTGGAGATGGTATGGAGAGTGGCAGCCTTGAAATGGACTATCCGAGAAAGAAATCTGTAAGACGCTTGAGTAATAACAATGGCTTCCTGGCTTATGGGGTAGCAGTGGTGGGCAGTGACCAGGGGGGAAACAATTCAGCACGAAACAAGGACGACCAGGTGGTTGGAAGCTCCGACGATGAGTCCTATAAAGGGGTTGACCTTATTAGTGATTCCGAAGAGGGTGAGCCTGATGTTGAAAAGGCCGAGGCCAGAGTAATAATCGATTCTGAAGAAGAGACTGATTGTCTCTCTCGAACCGGACTCTCGATCAATCGAAGCGGTACCGCCTTGTCTGGTCGAGTAAGCGATTGGGGCGACTTTGACGTCGATGATGGCCTCCTTCTCGATGATATACCCCTCTTCAACCAACAATATACTCATCTAGATCACAGTCTTAGCCTCGATGCCCCCACATGCAATGGGGTTTACAGTTCGGTCAGTGTCTCAGAGAGATCATCTGGGTCAAGGCACGTCCGGTTCGAGGACGACGCACCCGTCACAGACAGCACTGGATCAAATACGTCGGACGAAGATGATGAAGCTTTCCCCGATTTATTTCTGGATCAAGATCGTCTTGATCCTGCCTTCCTCCGTATGATCGAGAATGATCATGATGGGGACGATAATTTTGGTTTTGGTGGGAGTGAAGATGGGTCCTATTGGGACTTCAGGGGCAGCGATGATTTTGGCCAAGAGGTTGATGGTGGCGACGAATCTAGTGACATAGATAGCTCCATGGGCAGCTCAAGTGGCTATGAGTGTGAGTGTTTTGGTAGAAAGGAATTGTGCACAGGTTCTAACATAAGGTTTAACTAGCCGACGAAGGCGAGACAACCGATGAAGACTTACCTCCTCCACCTACAATCACGCCCACTCGTTCTGTCCTCCGCCGAATATCTACTTCGTCAATTGTCGGCGATGGCGAGAACACCCGGACTTTCTTTCAGCGGTCACTAAATCAAGCCAGCCGAATCGGTCCTTCAATGGGCTCTTGGATTGCAGATCCGAGTAAACCCATTGCTTTCATAGATAGTACCGGAAAGCGTATGCTCATCCTCCCGGCATCTCAACCGGCAACCATGCGCAGCCATCAATTCGGTCCTCCTGGAAGTAGTGACAGCAGTATAATTGGAAATAGTCCTCGAACCGCTTTTTCTAATTTTATTGATGACAGCGACGGAGATGGGTACTCTAGCCAGGATTTTGGAGCAACAGTTGGGTTTTCTGGCGGAAACCTGATGATGGGCGGTCTGCTACACGGCACCCCGGGCAATGAGTTTATTCTTGGTGGCCAGGTCCTAGGCCCTCCTGAAGCTTTCTATCCGTTTACTAGTATCGGCTCCAACGGTATAATCGAGGATTACGAGGATGATCTTGAGGACGAGGACCTCTGGAGTGTCTCGGACTTCATCGATTTTGGTGGCGGTTCATCTTGCAGTGACAATGACGACGATCAAGATACCGGAGTGCCTATATCCCCAACCACGTCTATGGTCACAAACCCCCCGTCCTCACTACATAACTCACCGTCCAAGCCAGATAACCTTATAAAAGGGAGAGACACTACCCAGAGCATGATTAGTCACTTTGATAAGGGTGTCGTTGGCGCCTTCCATCGTAACCAGCAACGCCATCGTCAATTTCTCACCCGTCATGAGCCGCGCGCCTTTACTCCAAGCATGTCTGCCGTATTGCGTGGAATTGCAATTAAAGGTGGACGACATGCAGCTGCGAATTGCCCCATAACTCCGGTGCGGAAACGGAAGGCTGAACATGCTTTCGGCCCAAGCCCAAGTGGAAGCTCTTTACCAGGCACTGGCTCGAAAAGAAGAATGCTAAATGCCCACAAGAGAAGCAAGAGCATATTTTGATTTCAACCTCAGGATACTCGTCTGCCAGCGCGGTATGATGAGGTTGATCTATATTAAGAAATCCTGTGGTAAGGCTGTCAGTTGGCCTATCACTATTTGATGTCATGGCGAGGGGATGAGATTAGTAGCTGGCGACGAACTGCAATGCCGGTATTTAAGGGGATCGCAAAAAATGTCCTGCAGTTTTAGATTCTAGTTTCCGCTGGCAGCTCCGCGCGTTATGATATGACACTGCTGGCCAGAAATTTGCATTTGATGAATGACGATATTCATGACCAGTTAGGTTACAACTTCAAAAGTCCTTTGCTAAAAAGTTGATGAGAATTCCAGCCTCGAGGTTTCAGCTGTGTTAGAGATGGCCGAACCGTATGACTTGGATAATGCCGATTACAGGGGACTGGCGATGAAGGGTGATGGAATTGATGGGTGTTTTTGAACTCATCATCGGCCTACCATTTCGCGGCGTTCAGAGACGTCTAGATACATCTCTTATGGCATTCTAGCACTAAGGTTTTCCACGAGTTTTTCGTCTTACCCAGTCTCCGCGATTTCCTTCGGTTTTCCTTTCAAAACAAAAGTATTCTTTTTTCCTCTCTTTCCCGGGGATTCCGACTAGTTTACTGTACCCTGGCTTTCACTATGTGGGTTTTCTTATGACGAGATTCTCTGTTGGCGATGTGGAGCACTCCAGGTCTCTTCTGAGATTAGTGGTAATCTAGCGGGTCCTGCTAAATGAATGACGTCTTTTCCCTCCAATGCCGAGGCGATGACTGGGATATATGGGTCTTGAGAAACCATTTCCCTATCAATAGTCGATAGTAGAATCGTGTCCCGCAGAATATATGCTATCATCCAGGCTTTATATTGCGAGTGTGAAGGATGATCGATCAGTGTTAAAATGTGGGAATGCGGCTCCGCATAACCTTGCACCTTGGATTCGCCTGTGCCCGAAGCTAAACTTCACAAGGCAAACAGAGGTAGTGGAATGCTCTTGAGGCTGTGAGCCCCACTAACAGCTAATGTACAACTTGTCTCGTATGACATAACACTCAACTTGCATTGCAGCCAAAGCTTCCTCTCTCTTTAGAACATGCAAGAGGGCTCTCAAGATCCTCAAAATTCTTTAGTTACCAATCGACAATATAACCACAAGCTATTACACCTTTCCAACCCGTTTCAGAACCCCACCTATCGACATTCCACAGGGTGATACTTGACCAACGCACCCGCGTATCGGCCATTCACTACACACACGCTCTCTTGCAACTTAGCAAACAATCCTTGTATCCTTCCTCTGATAAATGTCCTCATCATCTGATAGACCTCCCGATCCTGCGCATGTAGCCAGCCCTCACTTTCTACGAAATCGCGGCCGAGCTGAGAAGCGGAAATCTGAATCTCCGCTGGCTGCCGATACGATGGTGCGAACCGGGCTGATTGGGCGGGGTGACGAACGGTCCGATGAACAGGAACAAGAGCGAGGAGACCGGGGAGGTAGTCCAACGAAGAAAGTCAAGGTTCGTGGGCTCTAGAAAGAAGTGCCTAGGCACTCCAACTTACTTTTTATCTTACATTTTTCTCCCTTGCGGTCAATGCACGTAAGATATCTTATGGCTAAAAGTAATGGTTCGACAGAGATCATCACGCTTCTCCCCAGCATCTGCATCGTCGAGTTCCCTGCTTGTAAACGGTCTCGACTCGGAAGCACAAGTAAAACTGTCGAAGCTCAGCGATCTAGAGCGCGATGCTTTTCTTGCCCGAAAGCTGCAAGATCAACTTGACAAGCCTCTATTAAAGGAGCCCGCTCCCCTCTCGCCAAAGTCCGAAGCCAAGAGGCAAACTCAGCTTGCATTAGATGAGGATCTTGCGAGAGCTCTGATGGAAGAAGAAATGCGAGAAGCTGGGAATTATCCCAGCGATAGTGACGTCGTTATGACTGACGATTCGCAGCTAGATGTGTTTGATAATTCCGACGAGGAATTCAATGATGCTTCCATCTACGACGGGGCTGCCGGTGACTGGAATGATGTCGAGAACTACGCGAGCGACACGGAGGAGGAGAAAACAATAAAGACTGAGCTAGCGAAGGCTGCCGCAGGGAAGTCTGGAGACTTGCCATCATCCGGGAAAAGCAATTTCCAGCTTTTCAGGTCAATATCAGGCATGGAAGACATCAAAAGAGAGGAAACGGAGAAGATGTTTAAGGAACTCCTGGAACATGCGGAGAAAGGGACTGAAAAGCAACGGGAGAATGGGAACCGTCGGAGATCTTCCCTAAATGCATCGCGCTCTTCCATGGCACCACAAGGCGACCCTACATCTACAAAAGCCGATCTAGCACATGGTAGCGGCACTAATAGCAAGCCTAGAGAGGTTATCGACCTTACCATTCCCTGCGAGCCGTCCCCAAGCGTGGCTAAGTTGCAACAGTGGTACTCCTCTCAGCGATTGAACCTCAATTGCCGCACGTGTCATGGTGACCTCACCATTGATGCCTCTAACGCCGCTGAGCTTATTAGATTGTGGACGGGTACTAACTTCATGGCGAAAACGCCCGAAAACACTGTCCCGCCAATACCAAACAGAGCCAACTTTGGTCGTAGACTTAGGCCCACACCCTCTAGAACGGTTTCCGAAAGTGCTCCCACTGTGGCAGATATGGGCAGCAAGGGAGAAGAGGCCACTAAGGAACTTTCATACCTCAATCTGTTTGGCACCGCTAAATGCAAAGGTTCTTGTACAAAGGTTAGCTGTTTACAGTGTGGTGCTCATTGCGAAGCGCGCACTACAACGGAAAGCCCGACTTGGCATTGTGAGGCATCTCGCCCCCTAAGCCTCTTGGTTATCCTCGGTGCCTTGGATGAATGGGTTTTAAAGGGGAAAAAAGAAGATGCTGTAAGGCGTCGCAAGAGCGAATATGCCGGCTATAACAGGGAGCTAAACCCAGATAAGCGTCCAGCTTCTTCCAGAATACCTCAACCCCCCTACGATGCTGTGCGCCGACCCTACGAAACAAAGTTGAGAGACTTGCTTGAATCAGAAGCGGATTACGGAGCCTGGGTTCAAAAGATGGAGGGCATAAAGCGGACAATGTCCGGGATCTGCGAGCTAAAGAGGATCCTTGACAACTCCAAAATGACCTTCAAAGAGACTTGGGCGAATGAAGAGAGCCTCAAAGGCACTCTTAAACTTATGGAGACCAAATTAGGAACGTCGAAGGCCCACCTCATATCAGATTTGGACACTCTGGTAAAGCAAAAGCAGTCACAATCTACGACATTGCTTTCACGCATTCGCAAGCACGCAGGAGATAACCGCCATGATGACCACTTAGTCAAGCCTTTGGACACAATGCGGACAACTCGATCAATGTCTGCGAAAATGGCGGGTTTGAAAGATCGCATTTTATCAAAATCCTCCACCGCAGCGTCCAAGCAAGAGAAGAAGAAGTCGCTATTCGGGCATGCACAGAAGACCAATAGTGATAATTTAGCCCCACTTGGCGTGACGCCCAAGTATCCAAACAGCGGCGGTTTTTCTGATGGAGTCCTTTATACAAAGAGCTCAGCAAAGAGTAGCCATGGAAGCTGGAGTTCGAAGTATAAGAAGCCAAATGGAACTGGATATGGGGGTGGACCCTACTACAGCAGTTACCATGATATGGAAGAGTTTGAAGATTATGATTCTCTGGAGGAGTATGCAGACTCTCTAGCATCGCCGACAGATTCTGTTCTGGGAGCATCGCCGGATGCCGCTGAAATCTCAACCCACCAAAATGCCACCACGAAACAGCCGAAGGCTTCAGATACGCCGAAGCCACCACCACACAAACTCTCAATGGTCGAGGCGTTTCACGACTTTATGGCAGAATATGTGGAGGAAGCAAAAACGCCGGGATTAGCATCTTTCAAGCCAGACGACCTAACTCTCGAAGCGAGCCCCACAAAAGGGACAAAGCCTGCGGAATGGGCGTGTCCTACCTCTCCAGGATCGCTCTCTGATCTCGCATGGCGGCCCCCAGTTGAGGGTAATCACCAGTTTGATCACCCTTTCACAAAGCAGCTGTTGCAGGTGGATGAGGGTAGCAAAGCATATGTGGACAGCCTGACAGCGAATAAGAAAATGCCGATCGTCTTTGGATACGATACCCAATCGCTGTTTCCCCACCACAAATACCCTTCCAGTGTCTACAACTCTCTTCCACATCCACGGGATCACTCGACAAACCCAAAACTTACGCCCTCAGCGGTCGAGCGAATACAGCAATTTGGTTCCGGTGATGGCGAAACTTCACAAAAGAAGGCGCCGCCCTTGATTGACCTTAGTTCAGGGGACGAAGCCAAGCAAGTGCATGCGTCGCACTCGTCATTCTCAAAAGGCCTTAAATATGGTAGAGCATCGGAGAGGCCCGCAAGCAAACCCCTAGAAAGCAATAAACAAACAGCAGCTAACAGCCTAAAGATGGGAGGTTCTGCGAATGACTCTATCGTCATTGATCCTGACTCTGATGAAGGCTCGTCTGCTTCGAAGTCCTTTAGGTTGGCCCAGCGCTCTGCTTCAACAGGAGCTGCTAAGAAAACAACGCTGCAGCCTCAGCTAGCAAATGGCGTACAGGGGCAGCAAAACTTTCAGCACCGATCTGCTCCCCTAAGCCCTCTGCACTCTCCAGTGATGCAGAACCAAAGCGCGTTCCAACTGCCGCCCATTCTATCTTCCGTTACCCGGAGTAGTACTGGCCAGCATCAGATGAACACAGGCGCGCCAAACCCTCGCGACGGACCCATACCGCAGCCGCACTTACATCAACCAGGTACCTTTCTCCCATATACTTCTTTCCACACTCCATCATCCATACATTCAGGTAATGCGAAAGTTTCAGCGCATCTCAACAGCTCGACAAAACCTCAAGGACACGGATGGGATATGTACACCCATCCCCTCGAGAACTACGCACAAACACATAGTGGTGCGATCCCGCATCTACCTTTTCAATCCCCTCTCTCATATGGACCGTTACCTGGCTTCACTCAAATGACCGCAAAGAATGGCCCTCCGTCTAGCTTCGGGTCTAATTGGGCTCACGCTTTGAATATCCCCCCGCCACCAGAACCGCCAATTCCCCCCTACATGAAACCTTCAAATGGCTCAGAAATCTCTTGGACGCAGGCTTGGCCTTCAAACACATCCCCTCATGTGCCGCCCCCACCTAGTCGACGAGTAGCTAGAGTTGCCAGCATACATGTGGAGCGAAGGAACCTAAGACAGGAGCATCAAGATAAGGTGCTGCGCAGCATGTTCAAGATGCTGACTGAAGCAATGCCTAAAGAGTACGATTTACCAAGCCATCATACATACCCGGTGGATGTCGACATCCTTCTAACAATGCTGAACGCCTCGTGGCTTGGCGAAAAGATGGAGGAACTACTAAGAAACGATAGCATGACAGACATCTCTAAGCGATCCGACTTGTATGTGGCTCTACTCGGACTAACGAGGAGGATTGGCCAATGTACACCGATTGCTTCCTTCCTCGGTCTTCCACGTGAAATCAAGCGAATGTCATCGGGACTCCTCAAAATCGCTGGGTGTGAAGGCGAACTGGAGCTTGAAAATGATACATCCACGACACTCTGGGAACTGCTAGAGAAGCTTGTGAAGCAAGCGAGAGTCATAATGAAGGGCTTAGGGACATCAGACTATCAGGATATCGAAGGCGAAGACATGAGCACCATCGCTCTCTGCGTTGAGATTGTTAGCGTATTTGAAAGCATGCAGCCAAGTGTTGAATGGAGCAAACAACGTGCACGAGAACAAGTTGGGCAGAGCCGACCCCGTGGAAACGGCAAGGGGAAGCAGAAGGCTTCTGACGACGACCTCAAGAAACCCAGCAACACCGGGTCCTCCCTGGAGGAAAGCGCGCAGTCCTATCGTCAGAGGCAAATGCGTTTCCATCAGAACCACTCATTCGAACATATTAATGACTTCACAAGCAGCCACTATCACATGACTGAGATTCAGTCATTACGCCACTCCCCTAAAGGCAGAATAATGCACCTCACCAAAGAGCTTGCTACCATGGCAACCTCGCTCCCAGAAGGGATTTTCGTTAGAGTCAGCGATGGGAGGCCAGATGTCATAAAATGCTTGATCATCGGTCCTGAGGGCACGCCATACGAAGGTGGGTTATTTGAGTTCGATGTATGGTGTCCCGAGGCATATCCGAACTGCCCCCCAAAATGCCAACTCAAAACTACTGGCGGCGGAACCGTTGGTTTCAACCCAAATCTCTATCCTGACGGCAAAGGTGCGTGGCCAATATCTCCAATTTAGAAAACCTACTAACCCCAGGCCTTAGTCTGTCTTTCGATTCTAGGTACCTGGTCTGGCGCTCCTTCTGAGATGTGGCAGCCTCGCCTCTCTACCCTACTGCAGGTCTTCATTTCTATTCAGTCCATGATCCTCTGCCCAAAGCCATACTACAATGAACCTGGTCGCGTGGAACCGAGTGGTAGAGATAGTGCTAGCGAAAACTTTAATAACTATGTCAAAGTCCAATGCGTCCGCTACGCCATGCTAGATTGGCTAACAGACCCGGAAAAGAGAACGGGGATATGGAAGGAAAGCCCCACTTCCTTCACCGCAACCTAATGAAGCAGTATGCTGACTACTATTATAGGATGTTGTCAAGGAGCATTTTACTATCAACGGCGCTAAGATTCTCGAAACTGTCACTGAGTGGTCAGCGTCCGCGGCATGCATCAAGAGCTACGACCCCCGAGATGCCCATTCATGGCGCACGCACCGTAGTTGGACCAGGGCTGGCAAAGGGAGAAATTTGCTCGAGGAACTAGAAAGCGGTATCACTGCTGTTGCTGCTGAAGATGCAGAGCCAGGCGGAAAGACCAAAGCCTAAAACTGTCCTCCCTTTTCCATCTCAACTTTCCTTCGTCGGGCCCGGGACTTCGAGAGGGGAGTTCATAGTCGTATCACATGGGTCGGTTTCGCTAACGGTCAGGATCTCATGGATGGCGGCGCTTAACTTTGCCTATTCTCACCTGCAAAAAAATTAAAATAACGAGAGTATTGTTTGGCCAGATAGATAGATAGAAGGTCCTCACAATACAGTACTATACAGCATCCAATAAGATACATTGAGCGCCCAAGTATAGGTCTATAAGCATGACTCCCTGAACTTACTGTAAGGGGGTTGGCGGAAAGAGAGGAAAGGCGAGAGTTATACCAATCGTTCATCCAATCAGGCTATGGGTGATGTAAATAACTTACTGAAGAGTAGTCTAGCGGTTTCCCAAATCGCCACTCTGATACCACGAGTTTTATTTTACATGCGTGCACATCTGTATAATACACAGTACTCAAAATTCCCCACTACACCACGTCCCCTCTCTCCCCCCCAACTAACCCCTCCACCCCCGCAACAGCCCCCTCCACATCCCCCTTATGGAAAAGAAATAACCCCTGCAACGCCGCCGTACTAACCGCTCCCTCCCCTTCTTCCCCCTCCCTAGACACCAACCCCACCTCCTCCAGCCTCCCCAAAAACCTCCTCTTCCCCTCTCCCCCAGGGTCCAAATCCTCGCCGTAAAACCTCCCCCACAGCCGCTCAATCTGCCACCTCGTGGCGTATCCAAGATGCACCGACATGTCGACCCTGCCCGGGCGGACGAGCGCCGGGTCGAGGCGGTGGACGTGGTTCGTGGTCAGGAAGACGATGCGTTCTTCGGCGGAGGCGACGCCGTCGAGGGCGTTGAGGAGGCCGGAGAACGTCACGTTTGCGCCGCGGTAGCCGTCGGATGAGGTTTGGGTTCTGCGGGTGGTGAAGGCGGCGTCGATGTCCTCGAGGAGGATTATGGTGCGTGCTGGGGTGTTGGTTAGGAGGTGGTTGAGGCGGTCGTCGGTCAGGCCGCGTTCGGAGAGGTTCAGGAGGGAGATGTTGTAGTCGAGGGTGCTGGCTAGGGCTTGGATGAAGGAGGATTTACCGCTTCCGGGGGGCCCGTGGAGGAGGTAGCCTCTCCTGTACGGGATGCCGCGGGAGGAATACCATTCACTAGACCCTAGGAAATCTTTCACGTCCCTCACGATCTGTTCCGCTATCCCCTTATCCAGAACGACGGACTCAAGGGGTCTTTTCCTCCGGGGCTGGCCAAAAGCACGCCATTCCGTGCCCCAAGCAGTGAAGATGATGGTTTTTCCCTCTTGGAGTTGCATGGCCAGTTGGTGGGCTTCCGTGAAGAGGGATTCGAAAATATGCCTATGGGAGTAGAGGGTTGTGAGCGTGACCGTCTCCCAAGGGGTGCCGGTTTGGAGGTCGAGGGCTTTAGACTCCCGCACGCGGTGGACTGATAGGAAGGTGTTTTTATAGCGGAGGATGTGTCGGCCTGGGCCGGGGATTAGTGAGAAGTGTGTGTTTAGGCTGCCATTTGGGTTGTTGATTTTGGAGGTTTGGATGGAGAGATGGTGGAGACCCGGGGTTAGTTTTTTGATTATTGAGGTTAGTATACTGGGTTTCTCGTCCTTCATTATGGTTGTCGCTCCTCCTCCATCAAGCTTTGCTCGCTCCGATGCCAAAACAGAGGTGCCAGAAATCTGCGCCCGTTGGTACTGCGACATCCAATGTAAAAACCACTGATAAGACTCATCGTTCCGGCTGATCTCCAGATCGACGAGGAGCCGCCTCCTAAGGAGCGCTGCGCCTTGACGGACGCCTCGTTGTGCGAGCGCGAGGACGGCACCTAGACCAGCGAGTCCGAATCCCTAGACGATTCAATTCCAGATCAGCATTTGCTTCCTCGTCGCCCATTCCGTAAATGCAAGAACAGAAGGAATGGCAGAATGTAGCGGGTGTAATCGGCGGGAGACCAACGGCTGTGAAAAACGGATTCCCCGCCAATTGAGTCAAGATATTCCCGTCCCCACTGCCCGACGAAACACCCCCGAACTGCTTACTCGATTGATCCCGCGGGGACACATACCCTATCGGTGTCTCTGGAGGTGCCGGCGGCAGCGCTGGCGGAGTCGTTAGAGGTCCCATGTCAAGAGCAAGCTCCTCTCTATTCTAGGCTAGACATGGCTTCCTCTGCGCAAAAATGTCGAACGTTGAAAACTGCCATTTGGGCTTCCTTGGCTCGCCGAAGAAACAAATTTATACGGAGAACCGTAGGGCATTATCATCTGTGCGAACGAAAAAAACGATAACTTAGTAATTAAAAACGTCCGTATACTTATTCAGGATTCAATGCTCATTCATTCACCAGCGCTGCCTAATTATCTTCTCCCGCGTTCATCCCGCCTCTCTGGGCGCAAAAATTGTATAAACAGGGCAAAAGCATCCAAACCATCGCAGTCACAACAGGTGTATGAACTTGGATATATATATATCATATCCCCTTTTTTGGGAGGCCTAAAAAAGCTACCCACCCATTCTCCGGAACTCCAGGAATCCAAAATTACAAATGGTGGTGGTACATGAGCGCCAGAAGAGCGAGAATGAGGAGATGATGGCAAGGGAAAAAATCGAAGAGATCTTTGGTACATGCTGTAAATACCAAACGAAAGAGAGAAAGAAGCAGGATCCGCCACCCACTCATGAATACGTAGGAAGTGACCACCCCCTGTATTGATTAGCCTTCCTCAACTTCTCCTCCCCATGCGGCAAGTTCCTAACCTCCCCTCTCTTCTTCCAGTGCTCTTGAAACGCCTCCATACAGTGATGATCAACCCAGCAACCCGCAAAATGCACCGCCAGGTCTCCGTCCCTCCATCCATACCCTGGAGGCCCCACCGAATAAGCATTGAACATCCGCATCTCTACCAAGCCAGTGTGTTCCCTCACAATTGGGTGTTCGAGGAAGAAGTTCATGAGAGCGTCTTGTTCCCGGCCAGGCGCATCGAGACTCATGAAGAGGGGCTCTGTCCACATGTCTAGGAGGAACCGCGAGAACAGGCTGCGCCGAATCATGAAGCTGCCAGCGTTGATCCCGTTTTGATCTTGAGCAACGAGTATATCAATGTCGGCGGGGAGGGGGTTCGCGGCAGTAGTTACATTGCTAACGGCTTTCTCGCTACCAAGCTTAATAGGCTCATTCTTTTTTATGCTAGAGGCGATGGCGGTGTGGGAGAGGATGTGAGAACTCAAGTCGATGGAGGGTGTCATGATTATGGCGTCCATGTCGAGCCACCAGAGCCACTCAGAGTCTGGGTGCTCATGGAAGGCCTGCGCTATGCCGGGGATTTTGGCCCAGACCTGGAGGTTTTTGTCTTACGTTAGCCGGGTTGCAGTTGGAACGAAAGAGGGGAGGGGGTGGATAGGATCCTTGACAGGGTTGGAGCGGGAACGCATGATTGTTTCCTGCTCTGCATGTATAGCCCCTTGTGGTAATGGAAGTATCCATTAAATGGTCTATCCCGCCCTCTACCCTACAAGAATAGAGAAGAGAAAGAAACGTACCGGGTGCTTATCCTCGAGGTCGTACTTCGTGATATTCGTAAACACGCAAATATACCCATGGTAATCGCAATACTCCTGACGATTGTGACCGACGTTCTCGAGCAGATCCGGGATCTCCGCATTGTTCCCATTCCCGTCGGTAGCTGTTAGGATGATGATGTTCTCTGGTTTGGGGCCCTTGGGATTGAACTTTTTGAAAGGGTCGACGTCGAAACGCCAGCTTTGGCGGTGGGTAAAGTCAACGGGTTCCACATGGTCGCCCTTATCCGATGGTGAGGGGGATGTTGGTGATGATAGCCATGGCGATCCTGATGATAATGATCCGTTCGCATTTGTGGGGCTCTTGAAGCCGCCCGTTCGGTATGGGTACGGTACGTAGGTGATGCAGTAAACAGTCAGAGCCGCAAGGAGCACTGTCGCTACCCTGCGATTTCTATCCGATAAGTGACTTCCTTTCCTTCCGTGAAGAGACGATCGCGAGCAGCAAGGAAGATCAAGGGGCTTACCGACGACCTGACAGCATCTTGCTTCAGGGGCTTTGTCCCCGCCTTTAGAGATGCAATTAAGCAGTATGTAAGTGCCTCCAAGAATCTCGAAGGAGGATAACGGTGTTGCAGTGTTCACGTCAAGACTACGGCATGGTCGGTATATATAAGCTGAAGGGGGTGATTCGCTGAGCTTACATTGCTCAGGCTTACCTGAGGCTGAATACGAAAATCTGTCTTCTGACGCCGCCCCACCCACTCACTCTAGCGCTAGGCGTTGACGCACGCAGATCAATTTTTCAAACCACCGGCCACTTTGTCGCTACAAGCAATCGAAACTTTTATATGAATACGGTGCAATACGCTCTTCTATTTTATGGCCAAAGCAGTGTTTGGTGTAAATACAGTCACTAGTTCCCCGATAGCACTGCCAATGACTACAGCTGTTAAATGCTCCTTTGTAGGGATCGTAAATTACATACGCGAGAGGCCTAAAAATATGCAGAAACAGCCGAGCAACCCCCAACCCACGTGACCAAATCTGTGCAAGACCCGGGTTTTTGCGCCTTCTCCGGGGCGATAGAAAATGCACTGTTGGCTCCTCCAGAAGCCACGCTACCCCTATCCCTTCACGCCTCTCGCACCGTACTACTTACATACATACACACATACACACACACAACCTGCAGAAAATGCCTACATGTCAATACTGCTTTTCCCAGATATAAGCCGGAAGAAATCCATAGTTCTTTACCCACGGTACAAGTACCAAGGATTGATATTAAACAGGTCGGGCTTGGGTCAACTACCGTGATAGCTACCCTGCATTATCACGGCCCCGCCATACAAGTAGGCGTAAACGAAGCCAGGAATAAGGATGGCAGAGGGCCAGGACTACCGAAAATAACATAGGGAGTTTCCAAGATGATGCAACTCGGGGTTCTGCCGAGATGTGGCATGTTTGGGGAGTCTAAATAGTCCCGTCGCTATGGTTTATGTTCCAAGACACCCGCCCAGGGCTTAGATCCTCCAGAACCTTAAAAGCGACCCCAAAAACTTCCCCAGTCTTTTGACCTGGCCACTGGAGCCGGAGGTTGAAATCTAATTAGAGTCCCCCCCGAACATATTGGTCGTGATGTGACGGTGTACTATGAGATGGAATTTCAGATCCCTGCAGGGTCCAACGGAACCCAACGGAGGGCCCTGTAGAATACCACAGAGGTCAGCACAAAAAATTACCAGTACCTTGCGCCATAGAGTATATGATTGAAGGACCCCCATGACTACGGGACCGTAGACGACCCTCATCGCGATGCATTGTTCCGTTCCTTAAAAGAGACCGTGGCCTCTAAACCATGCGGGTTGCTTTGGCCATCGTTTGCGCGGTCGCTCAAATAGCCCACTCTTCGTGGCTCCCATCAGGCTTCGTACTGTGGATGTTACAACGATGTAGGTAGCGCAATTCGCTTCCTCCTATTGCTATAGGGAGTCCAACGCAGCTAACTAAAGCTGTCGCTTAGCTACTATTGTCGACAATTGGCTCTATATTGACGGAGGGGAGGTCGTCTCTCTTGAGGATAGCAAAATCAAACTTCAAGAATGTAAGATATCGCCCAGAATAGCTTACTAGTTACGGAAAATACCAACCCAGCCCGGTGCAGTCAGCTCAACAGTAGCGATCTCGCTGTCATCATCATGGACAAACAGCACCGTTAATGCGGTCAGCACCACCAAACCAACTGGTTATCTTAATTCCCGGCGTCCGATGATTTGGTACGACCCTGTGTCAGAAATGGTATACTCGTTTGGTGGATGGCCTTATCCTTCGGTTCAGAATAACGCAATCTGGGGATTCAAGCCGGACGGGTCCGGAGGCGCATCGTGGGAACAAATCAGCACTCCCATCAAGGCTTCTGGGTCTAGTTTAATTGGAGTTTATGGATCTCAGTTCACATCCAGCTCGAAGGCTTTCTACAGCCTTGGGGGAGTTATGCAGCCTCCCACGTACAGCATCCCAATGAACGTCTCGGTATCTGGTCTGACAACCTTCGACTTCCAAAAGAGCTCTTGGACCAATGAAAGTTCCTCGGCAAGCTCACCCAGCGGATATAGGGTCCTTGGAGAGGCACAGTTTGTACCAATATTTGGCCAAGAGGGAGTATTGGTGGTCTTAGGAGGCAGCGTGCCTCCAAACCAGACGTTTCAGTACGAAGCAGGGTTGGATCTGATAGATATGGGCCATGTCTCGCTCTATGATATATCCTCCAGACGGTGGCATTCTCAAACAGCTAGTGGGGATATTCCTTCCCCGCGTACGGAGTTTTGCATGACTGGCGTCTCGGCAGCAGACAATAGTTCTTATGAAATGTGAGTTCACTCCCCAAAAGGGTAAAAGTAAAACACAAGCCCGAACCATTTTGCGCACCACCACAACAGAAGCAAGATATCCACCCCCGCGCGCCTCTATTCTCAAAAACTAACCATCGTCTCAAGCTTCATCTACGGAGGTCATAGAGAAGATAAAATTGTCGATCCGATTATCGCAGACTTTACAGAAGTTTTTATCTTATCCTTGCCATCGTTTGTTTGGTTCCGTGTATCCAATTCCACTTCGCAAAGGCGCTCCAATCACGACTGTCAGCTTGTCGGCGGTCGCCAGATGCTTGTGATCGGTGGACGCGATGCTAATATACCCTTGGCCTCGATCCCAGACCAATGGGAGAACGGGCTAGGGGTCTTCGATATGACAGATCTCATGTGGGCGAGCGGTTATGATGCACACGCAGCAGCATATGTCCCGCCGCAGATGATAAAATCTTACTATGCTCAAAAGTAACACCACTGCAGCTCCTAAATATATGCTGCCTGGCTTAGGACTAACAATGTCACTA
Source organism: Glutinoglossum americanum (assembly GCA_020080175.1). Classification (NCBI taxonomy): domain Eukaryota; kingdom Fungi; phylum Ascomycota; class Geoglossomycetes; order Geoglossales; family Geoglossaceae; genus Glutinoglossum; species Glutinoglossum americanum. The sequence goes on along the minus strand of JAGHQL010000032.1, from coordinate 97,095 downwards.
GTTCACGATACCCGGGTTCATGGAATGACTCAGCACTTGAAGACATTATGACCGCCAACAGACCAACAACGACCGGTAGTAGTTCCTCCGCTACAGCCTCCAGCAGTAATTCTCCAGGCGGCGGTAAATCTCCGGGCGACGGCAAATCTCCGGGTGACAGCAACTCTCAGGGCAGCAGCCATATCCCTGTTGGTGCCATCGCTGGAGGCGTAGCCGGTGGCTTCGTAGGCCTGGTTCTACTTGTCTCTCTAAGCTTCTTCCTATACAGAAGACGACAACCTGAGCCCGCCATACCGCCACCACCAGGGGAGAGCCACAACTACTATAACGCCGTTGAAATGTCAGGGCCAGAATCGCGCACACATGAGCTAGGGTCGCAGAGGCCTCTGCAAGAGTTAGATAATCAAGAAGCACAGCACATACACGAACTTTACGCGAATACGAAAACTAATGATTTGAAAGTTGAGGCGGTGGATCATGATGAACAATCCTCGAGGGGACGCCACTCCTCTCTCGGCGCTGAAGCTATCTAAGGGGGTAAATATTCACTGGGGTTTTTTCCAGCTTTCTTCCTCCACCAATACCATTTGCCTAGACTAGGATATAGACGCCGTGCGTCCTGGGAAGGCGTTCTTGGGCCCCCGGTAGAGTCGCTCCCCCTTTGGTCACATGCCAGGTCCGGAACCATGGCTTTGTGTGCCTCCTCGTTCACTCCCCATCCCATCCCAGTCGTTCCTCTACCGCGGTTCCCCATTCCCACTTGACCGAGCTGTACTCTGTCCTAGGTACGGAGGCCTTTAGGTCATTGATATGGTATCGTCCTAGCTCCTCTTCTGAGTTTAGGTCCGTTATCTACCCTAGCTGACCGTACTTTGTATCTTCTTCAGCCACTACGGCCCTTCCCACCTAGCTACTAGCTTGTGGCCCTTCTAGTTGTCTTGGGGGAGTCGTCTTAGTAATGCCAGGTCCCTTGCTATTGGCGGCTCCTTTTCTTTTTCCGTTCCCGCTGTTAACCTATCATATTCTTCGAGGCGTTTGGCTATGGCGTATCTCATCCAATCGTATCAATCTCGCATAGTATGTAGCCTCTGATACCGGTTCCCCCCTCTTCGATCAACTTTACCACCTTTGAAGCCGCTCCCCGCCCCCGAATCTCGTCTTCCACCAGGTCACCATCCTTATGGTAGTACCTAGTCACAATTTATTTTTATTTTTTTTAAGGGATAATTTCTTAAATACTACGCACGACTTTTCATTTTATTTACTCAAATACTATAAAAAAGTTTACTAGAATGCTACACAAGTGAATACACAAAAATTACCAGTATCGTCAGTTGTATATGCAATCCCCCCCCCCCTTGACTTGTGTAGTATTCTAGTAAACTTTCTGTGGCATCCGGGTGGGTGAAGTGAAAAGTCATGGTATTTGAGAAATTATCCTTAGTGCTTTTTCTCTTCTTTTCGGTGGGTGGTGGTGCATCTAGCGGGAGGATTTAGAGGGGAGTGAGTGGCCTGACTCGAGCAATTATTAGCTTGCCCAACTTCCTGTATATGATACTATAGTAGATTTACGGCGCGGAATCTAAATGATCTAGTTCTTTGATTGAACCTTTTTGGAACTCGAGTCTGCTATCCTTGGGATAGAGACGGGAAAAAGTTTATTTTCCTCAGCAATGGAAGTGAAGAAATTTAGGTTTCTGTCTCATGCGTTTTTGCTCTATTTGAAGGGTAGTTGGGAGATTAGTGGCAGGAAGAAACCTCTAACCTTTCTAAAAACAAATCTGCGATGGATTCTCTGACTCCATTGCGCGACCTCTCTCCACGGCGGAACAGGAAACACTTTTCTAACGCTCTTGGGATAGAGTTGGATACAAATTGTTTTCTCCCCCCATTCCCTGAGCGTGGGTATCAAACCGGTCGATCAACCACCTCCCGCCTAATCCTAAGGTGGAACTACCGTTGTCATAACTGTCGACTGAAATAGATACCGATCTTTTTTTTTAGGGTTTCATGGGGAGGGTATCCTCACGAAGCCTACTTCTTCCCCAAGGCCATGGTCTTCTTGAAATCAGCGACCCAAGTGGCCGAGTCTGACGCCAACATCGCATTGTAATCGATGAGCGGCGAGGCCTTGGGGCCGCATTCTGGGCAGTGCTTGAATGTCTTCGTGGAGTAGGGATGGCCGTTTTCACAGTGAGCCAGGTACCCGATTTTGTGTCTCCCTAACTCTTGGTGAATGTCCTTGCCTCCTAGGAGTTCATGAAGGGGCCCACGCAACGGGCTGCCATCCGCAAACCTTTGGATGGGGTTCACTATGTCTTTTAGTCTACCGGCTGTGTCTGGGTAAGCCTGGATGAGCTCGGTGACTCTGTCAAAACTGGTTTTGTTGTCGATTTTATGGCGCAATAGATTATGCTCGACTTGGTTCGCACAGCCAACAAAGCAGCTCTGTACTAGACGGAACTCCACTTCGAGGGACTTAAGTTGCCTTTCGTTGCATCCTGAGATGTGTTTATCAATTTCCTCAGCGTATTCGTGAACATGCTGCCGCATTAGCATGTACAGACCAAGCCCAATACCCTGAAGGGTTTTAGTTGGGTCACGTTGTTGCCTCAAGAATCGCGCGGTTGCGAGACCCTCGTTGAGCGTCGTGAGGCGACACCTGAAGTAGAGTAGCCTAAACCTCAGTCCGAATGAGAGTACGGGCACAGGGTAATCAGTAGGGCTGGCCAGAAGTAACGTTATATTCTTAATGCCATGTTCGAATGGCTCAACAAACTCATCTGTAGCTCAGTCAGGATTCCCCGGGGTCGATAGGAGGACTCAAGATACTGAACTCACCACGAAAATTGCAGATTATGGTCTGCAGCTCATCGAGTTCACAACCGCGCTGTTGAATGAGGTATTGGTTTCGGCTGTTTGCAAGTGGACTCGACGAGATGCCGCTGCAGAAAGTTGCAAATCGCATTTGGAGGCTCCTCTCGTGCTGTGAAAGTAAATTCTGGAATCTACCCAGCATTTGCCCAAATTTTCCATAAGTCAGATCGACCTCTGTATGCAGATCTTTAAGTTTGTGAAGCGACGCATATCTCCGCACATTAGATAATGGTTCACAGCAAGTTGGACAGCCTAGAATAGATGTAATACTTTGAACAGGTTGACGAAAGCCGGTAATTGTGACCTTACCATCTATCCTATAGATATCACTGAGTCGGACGTGTCTGTCGAGGCATTCCGCATCGAAGGAATGGCCACAGGGAAGTTGAATCTTTGGAGTTGTTGACTTAACGCCGGTGGTGCACTCCTGGCAAGTCTCAAGGCACTTCTCCCCGCATAGGCCGCCGCATGTATGACCGCAGTCAAGGACTATCGGCGGGTGTGTTAGCTGGTACTAGCCCGTAGAAATCTTCTGCGTTATAACGTACCACTGGTGCATTGCCTAGAGCATGGTAGCCGAGTGCAAGGCAAACTGCAGATTACTGTGCATTTTGCCTGGTGCTCGCATTCGCGGGCACAAGGCAAGACACATGGATCGCACTCATCGCCACAGGTATTTGGGCATGATCCATGATCGCATGCTTTCAGGCAAGGTCGCTTACACGGCCCGCAAGGTCCTGAGTGGCAACTAATTGTATGTGTTAGAGCGGCACTACTAAAACTAATGGTGGCGGAAAACTCACGTTTGTTTACACTTATGAGAACATGCCAACTCCTTTTCACATGAAGCTACACAACTCAAATGTGTTGAGGTGTGACCACAGTCTCGGCACTTCCCAGCACAGCTATGCCCACACGGTAATAATTCTGCACATGGAGCATCGCAATCTGGGGTTCCAATCTGACCGCTTGAGCACAAAATTTTATACTGATGGCCACACCCCAATTGAATATTCTGGGTAGCGTAAGTGCATTTGCATGGTCCGGCCGTCCAGTCTGAGCACCGCATCTCGATGACATGTCCGCAGGGCATCGAAACGGAGACGATTGCGGCACAATCCCCACAAGGCTCATGACATGACTTTGTACAATGGTGTCTGCAAGCGCGCTTACGCTTGCATGGTTTTTGGCAGAGCCGGTACTTATGCAGTTGCGCTGGGTGGCAACTGTGGAAGTCGTTAGAATATGACATTACATCATATTGGTCTAGTCGCTCACTCACAAATAATCGCAAACATGTCCGCATTCGAATATGTATCCGCATTTGATTCTACACGGTTGAATGAAAGCGAAATCTCTTGGTTTGAATACCTCTTTTGTGTTGGAGGAAAAGGGGTGTCTCGAGCAATGTGCGGTAAGAGAGGTTCCGATGCAGCCCTTTTTCTGGAACACATCTCTAAGTCCTTATAAGTAGGCTACCGCTGATGTCTTTGAGCCGGGACTTACATTATTTTTGCCCACATGTTGACACTACCGATCAAGCCTGCATTACCAATAATGTAGAACCCATCGCGGGCTCGGCTGCAATGGTTGATTAGCAACACGCTGAGAGCCCCTGATTTTGTCACTCACCTGCAGGCTACATTTACGCGGTTCTCAGTCCTGAGGAACCCAACACGGCCTTCAGAGTTGCTCCTGACAGTACTCAATATAACGACTCTGGCCTCTTCACCTTGAAAATTGTCGCTAAGATATTGGTTAGCCATCTGTTCTAGGCTATGTACCTCCTTAAGGCTCACATTGTTGCAGTTCGGAGGAGATGGAACATATCCACATCCGTAAGGCTATTTGCGTTGATTGCCCCTTCGGTGATTAGTTCATCTTCTTGGAGCTGTTCAATATCAGCCTGGCTTAGATAAACTGAGCATTGAGCATGAAGCCGTGTTTGCAAAAGCGACAATTGCGCCTTATACGGCGTCTATTTCAAGTTAGATCTTATCTTGATACGCGAATGGCAAACGTACAACGACCGCAATATCCCCCACACCATAGTGATTTTGAGAAATAAGATATCTAACTAGACCTCGAATCATCTCAGCCTCAAATGGGTTAGAGTATGAATCAGCACCGCTTTCATCTTCCGGTTCTGTGTGATCTAGCCAGTACATTCTTCGCACCATTCCGGCAACAGGATCATGCATTGTTGTAGATATGTGGTCCTTTGAATTAATTTAGCGGAGGAAATAGTACTTCTTGTTATGGGTAATACTTACTTGAAGTGATGGGTAGAGCGTTGCACGAGACAAGTCAGCAATATCAGGAAACATCCGACGCTGGATGCTTAGTTGGGTAGTCGGGATAGGCTTTGTCTCAGGGTCGGCAGGTTTCATGAGCCTCTCAAACAGGGACTCATCCAACCTGTATAGGACGCCCATTTTAGTCTCTAGAGAGAGCGATTGCTCCATTGCCTGTGGTCTGAATAGCGGTTAGACACTTCCCGGGTTAGTTCAGAGCACATGGGTGCTTACCGAAGCTGTTCCGGATCCCCAATAAAAATACCATGTTCTATAGTGGGCGAAAGAGTACATAGGGTGTGAGGCTCCATGACTTCGCCTGCCTCCTCACAAATGACTACTTTGGGGCCGGCTATCTTTAGAAGCTCGGAGTACATCGCTGAACCGGTTGTCGTTACCCCAATTACGTCCTCTGATCAAGAAACAGTTAGCGTCATAACATCGCCCCATCAGGTACCCTGAACTTACGCATCTTAAGCTGGACGCCAGTATTATCGGCGAGTATCCGCTGTTCGTTTTGTCTAGCCTCTTGATGGCGACGGTGAAGCTCCGCAACCTGCTCCACTAATTTGATTGTACCAACCTCCGACCTCCAACGCTCCACAAGTTGTTGCCGTTCAGATGATGACATCTGCCATATACTTGGCTCCCCCAGTGTAGTTGCAATATGCAGATTCTTTGAACAAAATATCTCCTTTAGCATTTGCTGGACGATCGGGAATCCGACGTCCGAGACCGCTGATTTGCCAAGATATAAATGGAAGTTTCTGAGTAAGGCTTCTTCAGCGTTTATGTCCACCTCCTTTATCCAACACATAAAGCCAAACCCTTCGGCTTTGCGTGCGAGGGAATTATCTGCTCCGTGCTCACTCCCTGCAGCTTCTAGAGAGGCAAATTGTTGATAGTAACCATTATAATTTTCTTGAATATACTCCCTGAGCACGTGCCAAGACAGCTCGGGCATGCTAAACGATTGACAGAACTGATCCCCTTCACGAGTCAGGCCTAGGACGGTCAGCATTGTATCCTAAACACGATCTCAAGACGGGGGGTCGGGCTAACCCTCAACTCTACGAATGGCTGCTTTCCATCGGTTGAACCGCATTCCAGGTATCTTGCTTTTCCGCGCCCTCCACAACGAAATACTCTCAGTCCATTTCTGTTTACTACCAGCTCCAAGCCGAACAATATTCTGGACGCCTTGGTCACACAAATCCCTCAAGAAGGAGTCAAGAGCATGGTTGGTCATACAAGCCACAACAATTGGCCATTTTGCGTTTTCGGGTCGCGATGCAAGAATGGCTTTGACCAAGGCAACGCCAAGATAAGTCTTTCCGGTACCAGGTGGCCCTTGGGTAAATGCTAGCCCACGGTTAAGACAGGCGAGTAACGCGGCAGCCTGCCCTTCGTCCAGCGAAGTCTGGTCTAGTAGCATACTTAGGGACTCTGTAGAATCGCTAGCTGAAAAAGATAGAGGTATTCGAAGTTCAGGGGTATCAAATTCCCTTCCCGGAGTCCTGAGCGAAGTCAAATTGTAAGTGAACTCTTTAGCGATTGCATATGCCGGCGGTTCATTACCAGGAAGGCTTCTTCCAATAATGTTACCTGGGGCTATCTCCTGAGAGAATGGTATCAACTGCGTATCAGGATGCTGAAGGCGTTTCAAGGTGTGCATGAATCCAGCGGGCAAAACACCAGGGTATTCAACAAGAATGAATTTACCATGTTGTATGGATTGGGAGTAATAAAGGACTCGACGGCAGTCATCTTCATTCTCTGGGTCTGCCAGGCACATCCTCATGTTGGCTAAAGGAGGGTAAGCGGCCGAGATAACTGGAATGATAGACTGCTTGGGGGCTTTTCCCTACCTCTAACTCCGTTACCTTTACTTCTCATACCTTCAGCTGACTTGGTGAACGAGACCTCGAAAAATATTGTTGACAGAGCTGGGCTATCTAGATCCAGACCCACAAGAGCCACCAGCATCCCCCTCTCGAGAACATCTGATGTAGACAACTTCCAGCCTTGCAGGTGAGGGGGGCATGCGAAACTAATCTCGACTTCTAGCCCTTTATAATTGTGCCACCCAAGCCCTTCGAAAGTGATGTCGTAGTAAGCCCTGAAGCGATTGCCCTTCGGAGTTACATGGAAGTTTTCACTGGCATCCAGAATGCATGATGAAGCAAGTAGTTGGCAAGTGTAGTAAGTACTATCAATGACACTCTCGATTGAGTCATACCTGAGCTGCCGAAATTGGGTGTCAATAAGCCGCGAGACGCCACGTGGAAGAAAATGCCAGGACGTGACGTCTTTGCGTGGCATAAAAGGAGGTCGCTGCGAGAGAATCTCATCCATGGTGGGTAATATTTGAATGTGCCTGATGTTGACGTGATCATTATCATGGCGATAGCCATGACCGGAGAGTTGGCCGGGCCCCTTGTCGTCGAATGTTTGTTCAAAGAGTCGGGGCTGTAAGGATAAGTAATTCGGTTCACTATTAATACGCGTTGGGAAAGGGCCCAAGAGCTCGCCATTATGTCCCAACTTGTAATTGTGATCATATGGACAGATAAAATTTTCGCAGGTACGACTGCTGATAGTCAGAACCTGGTAGTGCAAGCAAAAAGTAGACAGTTTGCTTCTTGAGATATGGGCCCTTCTGCCAGAGGGTATTCGGACATTCGGAACAAGACAGCTTGACACACCTTGAGAAATCTTTGCATGGATGACATCCACGGTCACAAATCGGTGCCTTAACTTTACAGTCACCTAACCAGAAGTTGCTACAAAGAATAGGAAGCTTGAGGACCCTTCTAACGTCGTGTTTCCTGTCGCATCTACTTGCCCCCCGGCTGCAGTAACCAGCATGATAGTCCATGCACAGGCCAACCGTGGCCGAGTATTCCATGAACCAGGGCGGAAGTACATGTGCGCGGAGGTCCGTCGCGGTTGACATTGGGTCTTCTATGTCCCTATACACACAAACTTGGCCTCGTAGTCTGGGTAACTAAAGGGGCGTGTGGATATCGAACGAGCAGGCGTTGTTAGCGTTGTCAACGTTGTGCCAAAGGGAGGCGAAAGCTGGCGATGTGTGATTACCCTCTGGTAACTGGCACTGCCGTCCATTTGGCTAATTAGTGGAGTGCATCATCCGGCTATAGAGGGGGCAGCACAAACCCCTGGTGTGGTGAGCGACGGGGTGATTTGATCTTACAGTGCAGGGTGGATAGCAGCCCTAGTTGTTGACAAGCAAGGTTAGTTGCTCTAAATTTGGTTGCATGATCTCTTCTGTGGGGCTAAGTTAGAAGAAATGGAGAACTCACAGTATACAGGCACTTATGTGAGGCCCCCACCTTTGTAGTCAGCACTGGTGGATGGTAGTTGAAGGGTTTGGGTATTTCTTCAAGGAAAAAGAGTTGGTGTGTTTTGTTTGTCCCGAACCAGCGTGCGGGTACCTAGTGGGGAGGTATGGGTTCTAGCTCCGGCGAAGCATGCCATCCAAAGGAAGATTGCTGGATGGAGAGGAGATTTGACAAGCCCAGCGACGCGAGTCCGCGGTAAACAGACGCACTAGGAAGGCCTATAAGAGGTATAATATTTCCTTTCATGCGTATCAAGATTCAAATGAATGAGGATATACGATTTGCAAAGAGACCGTAGCACTTACCCAGAGTCGCCCAAGGCCTACCATAAGCAAGTGGATCAGTGCGGGGTTCAGGCCAAACTCAAGTTACAAGGAGGATTGCCAGCTGTTGACATCCGCTTTGGTGAAAGCGAATATACTAATAAGAGAGCGCAGCCTGGCCGAATGTATCTGATAGAAACAAATACAAGCCACAAAAGAGGGGTGAACTAGAGCGCTGAGGGCTGCTGTGATTTACTCATTCCCCGATTACCAGTACCCAGTATTTCCTGAAGTAGCTTAGGTCCTCTTCTAAGCCTGTAAAGGGATAGCGGAAAAAGCGCTCAACACCAAATTCCCGAGATTCTGAGAGAGCAGTTGAGGAAGGGAAAATAATGCCCCTTCGGGGGGGTGAGAATCTACGGGAGCCCTATCTATTAGAACCGGGGGTGATGCGATTCAGATGCAAGAACCAGATTATGAACATTAGAGGACGACAGGACCATCAAGAAAACCATTAAACCATCGCAAGCGATTTATGGAAGAAAAGCACGCGGAGATGACTAAAAGAGGACGAAACCCAAACCGTCCATTTCCTGGCCGAAAATCTCGACACTACTTCTTGGCGGTGGCCTTCTTAGCCCTAGAGAGATAGACATTACTTAGTCGCCTAGATTGACACGCAGTTTATGTAACTTACTTCTTTTCCTTAGGAGCACTGGCCTTCGCAGCATCTCCATCTTTCGCCTTTCCCTTTCCGCTCGTCTTAGTTTCAGCCTTAGATTCCTTGGTAGTCTTCTTGGGTTCTGCGGGTCCTTCGACATCTTCGTCATCCGAGTCTTCCACACGCTCGGCAGACTTAGGGATCGCTTTACGGCCTTTAGGAATAGGAGAGGTCTTCCCATTGACCTTAGCGGCCTCTTTAGGAGCGGATCTGTCTTTTCCACCTTTATCCGCCTTCTTTTTGGTGGCTTTGGCTGGAGCAGGTTTCTCGCCAACGTCCGACCCGGATTCATCCACAACAGCTGGTGCTGGTTTATATTTACCGCCCGATCTAGTCTTCCTCGCGGCCGCTGCCTCGTTACCATCGGCCGAGATATCCCCCTCAGCGGCAGTAGTATCCTTCTTGGGTTTTTTCCCAGCGGCTCTAGCCTTCTTTGGGGCTTCCTCTTCACCATTTGCCGTATCATCAGCAGCATTCTTGGCTTTCTTCCCGGCGGCTTTAGTCTTCTTTAGAGTTTTCTCCCCACCTTCTTCATCATTCGCGACATCATCAACAACCTTCTTGGCTTTCTTTTCGGCGGCTTTAGTCCTCTTTGAGGCCTTCTCCCCCTCTTCTTCGTCATTCGCGACATCAGTAGCGGCAGTGGCAGTAGGCTTGGCTTTCTTGGATCCAGTCTTAGATTTTTTAGTCACCGCCGGTTTTTCCTCGTCCTCAGCATCCTTCTTGCTGCGGCTGCGCTTTTTAGTCGCCGGTTTATCGTCGCTCTTCCCCGCATCAGCTTCGTCCTCATGCTCCTAGCAGAAAGTCAGCTCCTTGTAAGCGGTACAAGACAATATCAAGCAGCAGAGATGTTCAAGGATCCATAGCAGGTGTTCACCTCTATTGGATCCAGTATGATCTCAGTCACAGTAACGCCCCCAGAAAGGTCATCCTCTGGCTCATATATATATGTGATCAATGCGGTAGAGAACGAGTTTGAGGACCGTGGGCTCGAGGAAATCAGGCGGGAAAACATGATTCTATAAAGCGAGCAAAAAGTGGTTTTGTGGGGCGTGGCAAAGAAGGTGGTGGAAGGGGGAGGAGTAGAAAAGGAAAACGCGGATCTTGGACGATAGTTTGAAACCAGAGGCGCAAAGTGCAAGCACATGACTTATGCAAACACGATACGGTTACGCGGAGATATCAGAAAAGAAAGTGCAAGAATGCATACTTCTCCGGCTTCCTTTTTTGAAGTACGCTTATGCATTCCTTTCTTCCCTGGACGATTGAGCTCCACATCCTGTGAATTTTTTTTAGCCCACTGTTATGAACGTGTGCAAGTCAAGCACTTACCCCAGACCAATCTTCGTCAGCAACGTGACCCTGCTCGATAGCATCCTTAATCTTTAACTGCATTTCAGGCGACACCTCATCATACCCATCCAAATCATCAAGATTCTCGGAGATAGAGTTCTTGATGTTCTGAACTTGTACAGGAGTGACACACCCCCTTTGGTGAATGTAAGAGGAAGAGCTTGATATAGCTTCAACCAAAGATGCATGGATATACGACCCACCAATGCTTCCAGCTCCAGCTCTTATGTTCGCCGATCTCCAGCAGTGTTCCTAAACGCAATTCGCCCTTTTGTATCTTGAGACCTAGGTTCTTACACTTAGTGTTCTTGCAGCCAGCGCGGCTATTTTCCGAGATCTCTGGTAATTGCTCCGGTTAGTATATGATATGAAAACTGGTAACGAGATGGCCATAATAGCGTTTCAGGTCTTGAGCGGGAACAAAACTAATAGAGCACATACCAACACGATAAGTACCCATAGTTGAAGATACGCACAGTTCTTTGAGGTTGCCGAGAGTTGAGTCTATGAAACCTCCGTTCACGCCCGTGTCCGTAAAAGACTGACGTGTGTTAAGGTTGTCGAGATGACGGAGTAGGGAGATGTCCACCCGGCTTTAGCGACCTTCAACGAAAACAAACAAGCTGATTAACACAACCAAAGAAAAACCAGATTTAGTCCGAATATGGCTCAACTGGCTAAGAGTTCTAATTCAGATTTTATATCATATAGACCCGCTTTCCACTTATCCTCCATTTTTTTTGTGGTGGTGGGAGAGCATAGCCGGTCTAGATTGTTGTTGAGGCACATGCATAGCTGTCTCAAGTTAATTGCGAACCATTGCACGAAATAGAACATGAACCGGCTATTTAATGTTTATTTTGTTTTCGCCTTGCTCAATTGCAGCATACATCTTGAGGCGGGCTTTTGGAGAAAGAGTTAAGCACAACTCAACCCTAAACCTGAGGCATGTATTTAGTCTGTAGAGCATCAAGAAATTTTGTTTACCTCATCACTCGCTAGGATAGTTCGTCGAACCGAAAATCCTCACTTACACCACCTCCCACAATCCTCGATTCATGCAAATTTGCTCGCGACCATTCCTGCGCCCCTTTGCCAATGGTGGGAGTAGCTGCACTGGCTCCGTGTCTATTCCAGTCTTTCTCGTCCCTTCTATAGCCTCTCGCTCACCAGATGGAGCGAGTAGATCCTGTACACTTGGTGGATACGGCAGATCGTTGATCACTAGACCTCCTCAGCATCGATCGCCATCTCTATCTGCAGCCTATGGCAACAGGATACTCTCTCATGATCAGGTTATCTTGTGTGCTTTAAATGCAGCAGGTCCTCGGGCGCAGACAAACCCAAAAGAGCTGGAACGGGTTCTAAACCTAGCGTCCGATCATGGAGCAAAGAGAATCATCAAGCATCCACAGACCAGAGGACCTGATAATCGCAGCGCAGTAGGTCGGGGTCTCGGCTACTCTGCCATCACTGGATATGTGCTTCACCATCTACTCGGACTTTACGCTCGCTCCGGCCATATAAACGCCTGCCTTCGTGTCTGGTCTCAATTACAGGATATAATGGATTCCGCCAAACTGATGGCAATTGAAGACTTCTTTGTCAGATTTAAATCGCGCTCTGCCGCTGGGGATGAAGACAAGTATTTTGGGCGGGAGCCCCTCGATTATCTGAAACCACACTTTTACTACACAATCCCAGGCCCCACCCTTGCAGATTTCTTTGGTGTAATCACTGAGAATCAGGAATTCGAATTGGGCAGGTGGCTTCTTTACTCCCGTGATGCGGATGGGCCGGGCATTCCTGAGAGTATCTATTCGAACGTTTTTCTTGCGCCTTTGCTGGTGAACTTTGCATCGGCGACATCCGACATGCAGCTACTATCTAAAGTTGTCAGCAAAGTGTCGCGTCCGTTCTCGACAGACATGGTGAAGGCACTTTTACGGTGTGAAATTGACCTCCGTAGATGGGATGGTGTCCAGGATATTCTTGGTTTCATACACTCGCATCGGAAGTATCGCTGGGGCGAATTGGAACTTGCAAAGCTGGTTGTGGCTATCTTGAGGCTCGGAAGAGATACGTCTATGGCTGCTACCGACGCTGAGCTGCTGGCCAAATCCGCATCCCTGAAAAGAGCAAAGGCTATCCTGTGCAAGCTCATGAATGGGCATTTCGGGCAGCCCAAACCCCTGAAGAAGCACTACTGGCCTGGCGATAAGTATATGAACCTCCTTCGGTACATGGTACACACTACGCTACCGTCGCACTTCGATATTCAACACGACGTGTTGGATTCGTGGAAACCTGAAGACACCCGATTTCTAGCCACAACTACCTTCAACACACTATTAACGGGTATTGTTGAGACTCGGGGAAGCGAGGAGGGTAGACACTTCTGGGACCTATGGTGTCGAACCCCAGATTGCGCCGGTATAGGTGCAGGTTCTAGCTTGCAGATAATACCAACTTCCAGGTTCCCCGTCTTGGAACTTGGTGACGAAAACGCTAGGTGTGAAAGCTCGTCGAGACGTCTAGGCTCAGCGCACTTAGGTCTCCTGCACACGTCAGAAAGGGTAAAGCAAATAAGGCGTTTGGAGCGCAGATGGGCCGGTAATGGGCTTAAACCTAACATCGGTACTGTCCGGATAATTATCCAGGGTGCGTTAAAAGAAAGGGCGGGGAGAACGGGTACCTTTGAATATCAGTTGTTGAAGAAACAATTTTCACCCGCAAGGAAAATATTGGGGAAGGAGGGACATGTATCCAATGTTAGGAGAGGCGACAATCTCGATTCAATATTCGTGTGGGGCAAGGAAATGTTCAAACGACTTGGACTCGATGAACGAGAGATTGGCCGCGAGCTTGGAGCTACGGCTAATATGTAGATGTATAAAATAACAATCTGTGAGATCGTTTCAATATCCCATCTACAAACACGCTCCCATAGCCTCTCGCTGAGATTCCTGCTACCGCCCTTGAAACTACGTCCCCCATTTTCCATTATCAACAACCTCGCACTGTTAAAAACTTACACAAAGAGCTTATCTTCTCCCCGCTCTACCCGGGAGAAACGTCGCACAGCGCCGTGCTTCCCGATGTACTTGGAGCGGACACCGCGTGCTGTGACGCTGAACCATCTAAATCACCGTATGGCTACTGAGTTATCAGGTATATGCAACAACTGTACTCAATGAAAATATAAAAGTTTCTCTCTTCTCACCGGACTAGAAGTTACGCATTTATATGGGTATCGTGGGAGAAGAGGGGAAGAGGGGGGAATATTGTGTAATGACTACCATCCCTCCCGTTGTTGCAAAAACTGCCGTTTTACAGCAACGCTCCCCCGCCCACTTGCCGGGATGCAACCACCCAGGTTCCACAAGGTATCGGCATGTACCTAGACAGCCGATCTCGGGGGTGGGACAAGGGTTTGGCATGATGGGAGATGTGAGGCTCCTCCAGACAGAATGCATGTAGACAAATCAGACGTATATTTATGTTTGACGGGTTAACCGGAAGGCATTGCTGCCATAGCAAACGATGTGCTGATAACCATAACAAATAAAATACGCTACAATCTCACGATGGTCGATAGATATGGTGACCCGAATGGGTCACTTAGATAAAAACCTATAGCCTACTAATCTCCTTATGGATAGATTGAGCTCATTACCCAAGTCACCCCTGAGCGTGAAGTGAAGACAAAGGGCGTTTTTCCGCCTCTAGTCATCAATCATCAGCTGCAACAGTCTCATGCCTATCACTCAGCCTTGGTATATCGATATATAAAACGAGAAGGATAGCGATGGCCGTTGTCACGATAGCGGAGATGAAAGCCAGCTGAAGGGATGCCGAGTACGCGTCGATGACTGGCAACATGTCAGATTTGAGGCTGCTACGAGAAGCCCTTACACACAACAAAATAGCCTAGCTCACTACAGGTGCTCTGTGAGGGCTTTGGTATTGTTCAAAGGCTTACCTTGGCCTTGATAGCGCTTGCTTAGATGCGTTATAGCTTCCACAGACTTACGTGCTTTAGAGATAACCTGTCGGCATCGCCAAAAATCAGTTGAAGTCCTTCCAAAATCTTTGCAGCGGTTCCAAGTGATTACCTCCTCTCTATCTGGGCCCGTAACAAATTGCGTTAGGAAGAGCAGTAGAGTGTTTTGCATGATCAAACTACTAATTGCAACACCCATGACCGTGCCTAAACTCCTCCAGAGCATTAGAGTGCTTATAGCGACTGCCATATCTTCTTGATGGCTTGTCACGAGCATTGCCATTGTAGTGGAGGGAAAGGCAAAACCTTGACCTAGACAGGCTGGGGCAATTATCCAGTTATAAACCCAAGTAGGTAAGCCTCCCTTCATAATTGCGAGCAGTATCGATCCGATCAGAAGTAGGGCATATCCAAGCATGAGTGTCGGCTTCATCCTTGTAGACCAAGTGATTATAAGACCTGTCGAAACTCCAGCAATCATGCTTAGGAGAAACGGCAGGACAAGGCGGGTGCCGGAGCGTGTAGCGCTATCGAGCAGAACTGCTTGAAACTGTAATACCCAGGGATTGTATCAGCTCTGAATACGCAATAATCATTTCGGGAATCAGGCTTACATATAGTGGCACATTGAAGAGAACAGTATCTGTTACCAAATTCAGCCAAAAACAGCTTCAACCGTAGGCTGGGGGTTAATCTATACTCATTGTCATGCTTGCAAAGAAGTTAGAGAACACAAGATTGCCCCTTGGGTTGCTGAACAAAATTTTTAATGGCAAAACAGGTTTATCCGCTCTCTTTTCAACCGCGATTAACACGCTTCCAGTAATGCCAGAGATTATAAAGGCGGTAATGATGCGGGAGTCCGCCCACGGGAGAACATTGCCTCCAAGGTTCAGAGCAAGGATGAGGAACGTCACAGAAGTTGTCAGAAGAAACGACCCGGCAAGATCGAATCCCTTCATGGTCTGCCAGAGGCTCGTTCCGGATCGTTTTGCGAGTTGTGGCCCGAGATCATCTGGTGTTGTCAATGCCGCAACCATAAGACATAAGGTGATTGCAGGAACTTGAATCCAAAATTCCCATCGCCATCCCAGGGCATCAGCAAGGAAACCTCCCATTGCCGCCCCCAAGGAACACCCAATCCCATATGCCAAGTTCAGATATGCCTGGTACGTCCCCCGGATCTTCATGGGAACAAGGTCCGTATTGATAATCGACCCCATCGCCATAGCTCCCCCAGCTCCTAGGCCACAAGCTGCTCTTGCCATGATAAAGCTGAAGATGCTCTGCGCCGACCCACACCATACAGTACCTATGGCAAAAACGACCAATGTAAACAAGTAGGGGGGTTTGCGGCCGATGGTGTCAGATATGCGACCAAAGATCGGCTGAAACGCTGTAGATGTGAGGAGGAACGACGTTGACAACCAGGAAGCAGCGTTCGATGATTGGAAATAAGATGTGACGACTGGGTGACTGGACGCCATCAATGTAGAATCGAAGCATGCTACCTAGCCAGACATCTTGGGATAAGGCATCGTCTACAAAAGCCCTGACACACAAACTTACGAAAACCACAAGCAGGACTCCAAAAAATATCGCCCAGAACTGCGCGTCACTCACGCCTCCTAGAAACCTGCTTTTCTGGTCTGGTTTCGACCCATCACCAGTATCATCATCTACAAGATTCGAGCGATTCGAGAGCCTGCTTGTATAGGATATAACCGGGCTGATGGACCTTCGCCTCGCACTTTCCGCCCCATCTATAAAGCTAGAGTGGCTCGGTTTCCATCTTATCCTGGCAGAGTTGTGTGGAACTCGGCCCCTCCGCACAAGAGGCGCGCCGGGGATTCCGCCATCAAGACCTAGTGGTGCAACCGGAGAGCCAAACCTCGCCAGGAGGAGATCGAGGGGCTCTTCGTCAGCATCAATGCTAAGATTGCTGCACAGACTCTCATTATCTAATCTGCCATCGCTGCCGCCCTCATCTGCTCCGGTGTCGGAACTTGTAGCCGTAAGCAATGGTGTGTGTTCGCCTTGAAATGTCATATCCAACTAACGAGTAGACTCCGATAAGGTAATAGTCAAAAGACAGCTGAATCTCAAATATGCAAGTGTAGAACAAATTTGCCAGTATCTTAAGAGACGAACGGATCGTCGGTATCGGAGCTCTGTTATATAGGAAGATGACAGGTGAATCAAACGAAATCACACAAGCTTTTAGGCCAATTGAAACTCGGAGATTGCACTGAGCTTATCTACAAAGCTGTGAACGAAAATAAAGCAGATAGCCGATTTGTGAAGTGGACAGGAAGTACAAGTAGTTTTGATGTCTCCAGCCAAGGTCGCGGGACAACTGAGGTTCTATAAAGCGGCAACTGCCACTCAATGCCTACTTCGGCATAAGAGATTCTAAAAATATTGAAACTTTGCTGGGAGTCTCACCGCGTGCTCTAGGATATGCATACAAAGATCGAGGTGGCTAGGGTTAGTTTATCCCGTGTTCGTTGCATTTCTACAGACTCCATGCTCAGGGTGACTAGACGGACCGTACGAATTCTTATCACGCTACCGCGTGAGAACGCTCTTCCTCCCAAATCGTTCCGGCAATTTATGCGAAAGCAGGGTTTAGGTGAACTCCATCCTTCGCCATTGTCGCTGTTCTATGCGCTCTTTGCCCCCAACACAACTTGAGATATGAAAGAGATGTCCTCTCCTCCTTCTCACGAATTCTGCATATAATGCACCTGCGATGGAAACTGCCACTAAGCTCACCAACACAGGGTAACGAAACTGGTCTGGGTGGGCAAAACCTATGGTTAGTGTGAGAGAACAGAGCTCAAAAGCATTCTGGAAGACTGCCTCAATGGAAGAAAAAACACCCCTGGAGCCAGGTTCGACTTCCTATTGACAGAGGATGATTTTAGGCTGCATCGCTAGCAAGCAAAAACTGGCAATGGCCAAGGGAGGCACACGACTACATACCTCCTGTATAGTAGTTTGCGCGCAAATGTCAAACCCCCAGAGTCCAATTCGACTCATGATTACTCCAACCACTAGTCCTGATGCAGCTGTAAGTGGTGACCTAACCACCCAAAAGAACCCCACCGCGCCTGCAATACATGCAGCCTGCCAATTAAGAAACCACAGACCCGCTCTTACAGAGCCAATCTTTGTCGTAGCCATTGGAGCCCACCAAGTGGCGGAAAGCTCGGAGGCCACAGAAACCGTTCTTGCAATCCCAATGTGTGTCGGAGTGTACCCGACCGAGAGAAGGTATGTGACCATTTGGCCGCCAAAAGAAAGCACCGTCAAATAGAGTAGTGACAAAGCAATTGAGGGAAGAGATACTGAGTGCCGGATGAAAAACAAAAGCCCTCTTTGGATTGACGATATCCGGAAAGCCAGCTGCACAAGCAGGGTCTGCGAAGTATTTCTCCCCAAGAGCCCGGATGGGATGGTCCCAGGTTCAGAGCTTTGCGGACGGTGGACTCGAAGTGCCGGTACCATTTCGTAGACCTAACTCACATGGTGGTCAGTATATCTCTAGAGTGAGATCTCTAGACACACCTTAGCGATTGCATAGTACTCAACTGCTACTGATGCTAGATTAAGGCCTAGGGTAACCCAGACAGCAACCCTAGTTGAGATACCATCAACTAGAGATATAGCAAGCGGGCCAACAAGCTTGCAAATGAGGTCGATCCTTCGCATTTGGGGATTCAGAGCTTTCCGTTGTTCATATTTAGTATTTGTGGATAAATTAGAGAGGGAGAATGGGCGGAGTTGGCAATGTACAGACCTTCAAGATGAAATTCAGTATTCTCGGCGATAACCACAACCTACTTCGCTGTTCAACAGTGTTTCAAAAACGTCGGACCGTAAGGTCTTTACCCAATCTCGCTCAACCGCAATCATGTTCATGACAGAACACAGCTTCTCTCCACAAGCTAAGAGAATTAGAGCCCCCAGCACCAGGAGCTTAAGTCCTTGGATAACCGGTGAGTTGGTTAGTAGTACCAAGAACCCCAAACAGGACACCACTACTGCAGTCCGTTGTCCGACTATCCCCATCAAAACCATATAGCACTCAGTAAGCCCTGGTTCTGGGAAATAACTATCCACCATTTCTGAGGGGGGTACCACTGTAGAACCTACCAATAGAAAACCTCACAACATCAAGGCGATTTCTCTGGTCGATATATTGCCCAACTGTAGGGGCTATACACATTGCAGAGGCCGCGCGAACTAGTGCATAAACCGACGTGGGCATGAGCGTACCAGGAAAGATGTTGGCGACAAAGAGCACGGCACCGAATTCAAAAACACGAGAATTCCATGTTGATAAGAAATGTGAGATATATAATCGACGGATAACTGAGGCTAGAGCACGAGGCTCACCATCTCTGTCTGGGATGGAGGGGACTAGAGGTATTGCCCCGCTGTCCATAATCAAAAATCCAATAGTTGGCCAACAGCTAGATGTGGTGATGCTCGATCCGACCCGTGATCCAATCCTTCCACCTCGATGTTTGGTAATTCGACAGAAATTATTCTGAATAAGTATAACCAGCTGAATACCACGATTTCAATTACCTGCTTACCACTTTTCAAATGCACATACAACCGTAACTACTTCCTTCAGACGCCAAAAGTTTTATTTCGTCAGGATCGGGTTCATGTAGGGCAGCCCCTTGTAGTTCACCCCATCACTATTTCCATCCATATGGTCAAAGTCATGGCAGATCAACGGCAGAGCGATTAGAGAACTGGGATGACTAAGACTGAGATTGGAGATGGGACAGAACTCATAGAGGAAAAGTAGGAAAAAAAGATGCTAACTAAGGCAAAAAGCCTAAAATTCGGGCAAACCACTGCTATGAAATACAAGAGGCCCTCTACTCTACTTCCAACTTACCGGCTAAGAGATCCCGTTAACCCACAGGACGAGCTAGCCCAAGAAGGTTACCCCGGTCGACCGGGGCCAGCAAGGGTCTTTTCGCAACGAAGATAATACACGACAAATCGACATATAAGGCATCTCTGGTACCATGAGTTACACGGGATCCCTTATAGTGCCAAATAACCTCCCAATATACGCCATTACATCATGCTATATATGTTCGGGAGGGGTTTTCGTAACCACGGGCGTCGGCCCAGGGACTGCCGTTAAGCCACGGCGTTTACGGTCAGGAAAGAGCCCCATAATCTCAGGAACTCTCCCTAGGGTATCACGACTGCATTGCGGTACTATACCGCGGCGCAATATCCAAGGGGGAACTTACCACCTGAGCGCCTCATGATTCACAATGGCCGGCAACAACCCGATTACGCATGCTGCATTCCTTACTTTCCTTTGCGTTAGGCTATGGATGTTTTGCTTGCACCGAGTCTCTGTGTCGTGCTGTAGGAGCATCTCCTTAACCTACTATATAATATGGTCGTTAGAATTCAACTATGACGGTCAACTAGGGGTGGTGCTCGCCAGGCAAACCCCGTCTTACAAAATTACTTGAGAAACAAATGCCGCCATGAACTCGACTTCAAATGTGGAGTGTGGAAATGGCTGCTACATGCATATGTACCCTACATCATTCATTCAAACATCGGGCGGTACACACATTCAAAAAAATTGCTCAACCGCTTTCACATGGAGTTTGCAACCAGAGCCAATAAAGCTGCAACGAACGCCACGGCGTAGTGGTATGGGTCATCCGGTCTAATGCTCACCGCACCGCTTTTGGCGCTGCCGCTCGCACTAGCAGGGCAGGTGGAGGAAGCCTCAAGGGGTGTCCAGCCAATGCCTGATGAGTTCGTGCAAGATGGTGGGCTGGCGTTCTTGCTAAAAGTAATGTCCGCACACTATTATCGCAGGCTTGGTTAGAATTTTCCGGAAGACCTACAAAGACCCCTTAGTCTCAACATACATTGTATAAAGATGATCCCGTCTCTCCGACTTGAATGACCTGAATACTGGCGTTCTGCCCTTCCGTGATCGATAGCGACGAAGGCAATTTGATTTCTGGAAAACAGAATGTTCCATTGCCGGTCTGGTTGAAGCCTGCGACGAGAGAGATGTTGAAGACAGTGGTGTTGCTACCACCTAGGCCAAGGTTGACGTAGGTGATTGCCCAAGGATGAGAACCCTTGAATTGGACGATGCCTCCGTCTAACGGCCAAAGAGTACGGTTGTTGTCTGACAACGACTGGTTGACACCACCGCCTAAAGAGAAGGGGATTAGACTTGAAGTTTAGGGTGTCAGTTAAATGTACTAACATGGTCTAGTCCACTGGGTCGCAAAAGAATCTCCCCGCCAATACGGGTACTGAACGGAGAAGTGTGCAGATGCTAGCTGCAGTAGCAAGGCAACAATCGTGAGTACTTTGAGCATAATTTCGAGGCAATTGGTCGTGTGAGACTTGAGTTGCTTTAGGGAATCTCAAAGAATAAATAAATCAATTGACTGGATATCCAACCGGACAGGCACACTGAGAGTAGATGGCCAGGGAGTCTCCATGGTATTTAAGAGAGCCTTGAACCTTTGGTAAACACTACTATCTTGACTTCGCAAAAAACAAAATTGAATACCAAGACCGCCAAGATGGTAGCTTCTTGGCGCGAGGGTAAAGCATCACCAAACTAGCGGTAGGTGTCGAAAGAGGCATAAAAACTACCGCATACCCGCTCAATTGTAGACCGGGGTAGCAGACCAAGTAAAAACAAATTATCCCCGGTGAGCACATTTCGCAAGACAGGTGTCCAATGGATAGGATGCCAAGACTCGACGCCCAGACTCACGATGAGCAAGTTAGATACACCGTTGATATGACCTAGCCGGCGACGTAAAAGAACTAACCATCTAGCTCGGTGTTAGTGCCGGGAATGTAAAATACTAGGAGTATTGCTCATAGCGGCCGCCGTCGGTCAGGGCTTGTAGAAGTTTAGGTAACTTTGGTTAGAAATCTGGGCGGTAGTATCGTGGAGCGCGATATCCGCTTCTCGTCAGGAGGAGCATATCCGAGTCGAATGAGCAGTTTTTACCTAAAGTTAGTGGGAATAGCAAAGAGAGAGTGAGTTCAAACTTGTCTTTCCCGTGAGGGACTTGGTCCGCTTCTGGCTTCGGTGTAAGTTAGAGCTTATTACTCCCTGGAATTGGTGCGGGGTTGCGCAGTAAGACAAAGGCCCCTCCAAATTTCCAAGTAAGGGCGCACAAGTCCTAGTTTCTTAAGAGGAGAAAACCAAAAATGGCGCGAGGAACAGGCAATTTTGGGGAAATTTTAACTCAAATGCAGCTTTTGAATTAAAATATGGTCTCTCCAAACTCTACGGGGGTTTTGTCCTGTTACCTAGGTAGTTGGGTTGGAATGCTTAGTCATCTAACTGTTTGGGGGTTGAACTAGCTACGGGATAACCCCTTATCCCACAACATCAAATCATATTCCTAGTAATGTCCAACCCTGTACCCATCTCGATCCACATTCCCCCGGACCTGCAACCTCTCGCAGTCCCACTTCGGACATGGCTCAGAGAACACCCCAACTATGACCGCCTTGCCATAGGTGCTTTAATCTTCGCTTATGACGCTGAGCCTCGCATCCTCCTCGTGCAGCGTGCGGCTGCCGAACGCGCATTCCCGGGTTGCTGGGAGATACCCGGTGGATCTGTTGAGGCCAGCGATCCCACAATCCTGCACTCTGTCGCGCGGGAGGTATTCGAGGAGACGGGCCTGCGGCTGACGCGATTCGTCAGGCAGGTTGGCGACGGCACGGAGTTTGTGACGCGCGGTGGGTCTGGTGGGAGTAGGCGGTGGTTGAAATTGGACTTCGAGATTGAGGCCGCAGAGATGCCTGTAGGAATGCAAGCGAAGGCTTTTTTCGATACCAGCAACGATACAGATACCTCTTCGGGGCTGGAAGATATCCCCATCATCCTGGACCCCGAAGAGCATCAATTTTACGGATGGGCTACCGAAACGGATGTCGACAAGAGTTTTGAAGACGAGGGGAAATACACCTTCATATCTCCGGATCAGCGCCATGTCATGTTGGACGGGTTCGGTCTACACAAGGCGGATCGGGAACGAGTTAAGAGAGATTTTGAGAGAGTCAGGAAATTGATGGAAAATGCATGACTTCAGCTTTTCGTGTGGCTATGGTGCTTCTCTTGCATTGCAGACTCTATAGACAAGAGGTTTTGTTCTCACAGCCTCCATCACGTAGACTGGGGACAGTTAGACAGGGAGATATACCGACAAAATCCTCCATAGCTTTATCAGTTCCCCTTCACGTAGGTGACGTAGTATGATAAGCATGATAACCTCAATATGTAGGGGACGGTAAAGCAGGCTGAGAGAGAAGATGAGTGCCGAAATCTCTACGGCCTAAGAGTGGACCCTTTTGCTTCGAGGGTTATAAGTGCTCCGAAAGCAAGCATGAACCTACGGACAATCCAATCCTGTAGGTAGTGGGTAAGGGGTACATATGAATGAAGTTCCATCGGCGTAGTGACGGCGGAGCCAGAAGCTTTCCGAAAGAGACGCCGGGTAAAAAGAGCTAGACGAAGGGGTTCTTACCCATACCTAACCTCAGCCAGCCGATCGAGTTCATGGTAGATGTTATCCATTTGCAATTATGGGCACATTCTCATGCTCTTTTTCCAGTGGAGCGGAGTTTTAAAGGAGGGACCAAACAACGAGCGATATACGAGGTCCTCCAATTCAAAGTAAGAAAAAAACTGAAATGAAATGAGAAACGAGAAATCAAGTTTTTTGTTTTCAACGGTTGGCGTGTGCCATATCCTTGTTTCATCTTCCTCCGCCGCCACATTAAGCATTAAAGAGAATCGTACGGAGTATCGTACGAACGAAAAGAGAAATGAAGAACGGTGAAGTTAATAGGGACTTTCTGATATATGTACGTTCCCGACAGGAAACGACAAGAAGGGCATATTGTGAGAAAGCACGTTGCTTTCTACGAGGAAATACAACAACCAGAAAACCAGTTGTATATATAGGGGACTAGGGAATCTCTCCCCTACTGCCAATACTAAACCAGAGTCAGTAACAGCTTTCCCGCAATTAAACTTTTGTATCATTTCCATACCATCCTATACTTGAGATTCTCGTGGACTTCGCCGAGAATCTGGGAATCATCCTCGATGCGACGGACATGTAGTTTAGCACGCTCGCAGGCTTGGTCGGCGTAATAGACCGGGGGAACTAGATGCACTAGAAGTTAGCGGATAACTTTTGTGGAATAAGGAAAAATGCTAGGGTCGGAAGCGGTGTACCAAGTGAGACTGCCGTTGTTGCCCTTGCATAAGAATAGCACAGATTATAAGTGACGCGCTGGAAGTCGTCGGCGGACAGATTGTTCTGGTCCCCGAGAATAGCGTATCTAGTAGGTCGTACTGTACCTTGGAGTCCGGGATGGGCAACCAGATCTAGTTTGGGTGATCAGCGATGGGCACGCTTGCAATCTATAAACTAAGATGCGTTCAAGAGCTTACAGATGTCATTCTGCGCAGAATTCTCCACCACAGTGCCAGGAAGTACGTTCCCAAGCTTGTCACCCTTTTCGGTGGGAAAGAGGCGCGTATGATGACGTTTAACACATACAACAACAGTAATCTTAGGGACTTTCCCAGTGCTTAATTCCTTGCAGATAACTGGATCTTTCACGTTAGTATATGCTGGGGCCTATAACGCGTGGTGGATGCAGAACTTGCCTCTAAGGGGCTCAGCCTCAACCGCCATGATCTGGCTAAATTCGCCCTCGCTGAGGCCATCACGATAGTACATGATAGAGTCAGGCAGCTGCCCATTGTTCTTCTCTTTGAATCGTTTGAGTAATTCCCGAGCTATATCATCAAACCCAGAAATGAGCTGTTCCTTGCCGCCTTGGGCGGTAGCAATTGCAGTGTATTTCGCGCAATACTTATCATACGAGCCACATACAGCGGCAAATGATGGTGGGGGAGGGTTCATCCTCAATTGCCCGGGGCTCGGATGGGAAGTATCAGCTCCCACCATCATCCAGCGGCTCTTTTCGAAAAGTGGCTCGCGAACGATGGAGTTGATGCCTCCCAGTTTGACGTTAACCTTGAGAGCAATGTTGGCGAGATACTGCTGTGAGCCTCGGCCGAGCACAGATTTCTCCACCAGCATTACTACGAGTCCTTAGCGATGAATCCAAGAACCAGGATGGGAATAAACGCCAACCTTGAGATACAATACCATACTGAATGTCGCAGATGTTCTTTATAGCACGGTAGATTCCGTCATTTGGTCCATGCTGTAGAAACACTAAAAGATCTGGGCGACAGCCGTGTACTTTATGCGACTTGCTAATCAATTCAGCAATCATAACACGGGTATCCCCGTAGGGGTTTCCTAGTAGATAAGCAGGCAAGTCGCGCGGGGTGCGTATGCCGACGGAGCTAAATGACTGAGAGATGCTCATAGCAAACTGTTGCAAGACTTGATCTTCCACCGGCTGTCTTGCCCCGGCGGGGAAATACATAAGGCCCCAAGACTTAATAGCCATAGGCTGTCAAGTGTCAGCAATATGGCAAACAGGTATACGTAGATACTTACCTCAAGGAAGCCCTTTCCGCGGAGATTCCAGCGTCCCATCTCAACAGGGCGATTCTCCGTACCTGAGCCATACCGAGGTGTAGGACTTGGTAAAATTCGCCCGTCAACTTGGAGCATATGTGGCTTAACAGAGATACCGAATTCTTTTGGAAGAGCAAGCTCGTGCCAATGAAGTTTCTTAGCATTTTCCGTGATTTGCTGGACACGGGTAGTCGCAGGGCTCGTAGCAAATCTAATGAAGTCTGCGGTCTCAGCGCCTTGAAGCGGTTCCTTAAAACGCTCTCCCTGTAAGGGGAAATCGATTAGCAGGCGAGCAGATAGGGCGACACATTTAACTCAGTACCTCAGCAGAAAAACACAACTCAAGCGGGAACTCTCCATCCTTGCTAACCACAAGGGGCAACAATGGATACTTTAAGTGGATGTTATACTTCCGCTCGTAGTAGCTATCAAGAGTCAGGTATGGTTCCAGATCAACCAGGGATGGGGATAACATACTCGCAGACATTCGTCTTAGTGATTTGATCTGGTCCAGTTTTTTCATCAAATTCAGTCTGAACGGCGTTCTTCGAACTCCATTTCGAAAATCTAACTTTCCGGGCATTTCGCTCCGGCTTCAGATGGCGGACCTGGAAGAAAATACCCACCAATCGTGAACATTCATGAAAGAACCGAGAGGAGTTTTGCTCGAACCATCCCTCAAGATCCGAGGGTATGCCTGCCAGAGCTTGGCATAGTTCAACCAAGTTCTTATCCGGAGTCCAGAATGCCGTGGTAGCAGTGTCGACATTAATAGTAAGCCGACCAAAGCGTATCTGAACCGTTTGAAACATCCCACGCCATGCTTCAAGTACACCATTAGTTGAGTGAAGAGGCACAGATGTCTCGCGCGACCTCTCAAAGTAAGCGTTTGTGTTGGGGCGAGTAACAAAACGACCCGCGGGGTCCTTCCGGAAAAGCGCACCCAGCCACTTCAGGAGGTTCCCTAGGGTAGCGTCACCCATTGGGTCCAATGGGGTTTTCCCGCTCTGAATGGACTTAACAAGTGCAGCGATGTTAAGGGTACCGGTGCACCGGATTGACATCTCTACCTGGTTGACCCTATCGGGGTGTTGTCCAGGAAGGTCAATGATTGTCGTTCTCATCTCGCCAATAGGAACAATCTCGTCAGGAGACCAGCCAAGAGAGACACCTATGCGAGCTTGTTAGGACCATCCAAACCGAGAGTGCGGAGCCGGGTGTGACATTACCATCAAAAAGAAACCGCTTCCCCCAAAAGGATGTCACGGTGTCGTGAAGTAAAACCTTCGCCATCTGAGTTGGTGTGACTACATCACTCCCTCGTAGCTGAGATGACGGGGGAACTTTCATGCGGATCTGACATCAAAGTGGTTAGTTAGAATTTGAGCGGTATAACAGGTAGCAACCTACATCATATGCATAAGTTTTTATGATGGGTAGACTCTGAATCTCGTAGTGATTCACAATAACCTTGGTTTGGCGACCAGCGGTGCCTTTCATTGGAGCGCCCGGCTGCTCGAACTTGCGGCCATTTTGAGGAACCCCAACCTCTCGGGGAAGGTCAGGTAGGGTAGACGGGGCGAAATTGTGACCACTACCACCATGACCGCCTCTACCGCCACGGTCCCCACTATAGCCACCCCTACCTCTACCACCACCATAACCACCCCTCCCACGGTCTCCGCCATAACCACCCCTACCAGAACGATCTCCCCCATGCGCACCACGAGAATCAAAACTGGAGCGGTCGTCACGACGCCCATAGGGGTCACCGCGACGGTCCCCGCGGGGGCTAACTGAACGGCGGTTCCCAGAACGCTTGTCTAGTGGGCGTTCGTCGTTTCGCCTACGGTGGCTACCGTAGTCGGACATGGTTAAGATATGTATGAGTAGAATGGGCTATAAGTCGCCCTATTAGGGTGAAAGAATTTGTTAGGGCCGACGAAGTTAGGAATTGACAAGGATTCCAAGGGCTAAAGAAACACAAGTAATAGTGATAATAATTGAAAAACAAAGAGAGTATTAGGGGAGAGTCGATCCGAGAGTGGGAAACGCAATAGGTAGTTTTTAGGCTTACAGAAGAGAGATTTAGCTATCAGATTAAGTGCCCCGAAGGACGTAGTAGGTAAATTAGTGATGAGGGGAGATGTGAGAGAAGCAGAGTATATGTGACAGAAGGTGAGAGTAGGCAAGGCAAGAGAGAGAGGATAGATAGCGTAATGAGGGGTAATTAGTAACTTGATGTGAGCTTATGAAGCATAAACTATATACGTACGCAAAATGTCTGAATTGGGGGTAAGAAGGGTTGAAGCGTACCGAAGATCAGGAAGGACTAGGTTAGAGCAGTTGGAATAAAAGACCTCACTGTGAGCTAGCTGGAAGAGGTGTGAAAGTTCATGAGGTTAAGGTAGGTGATATGGCTAAGTGTAAGTAAATGGGATCGATGTGTGTGTGAGCGAGTGGCGTTTTAAGTGAGAAGCAAAGAAGGTAAGACAGCAAACAGAGGTTACAAGTGTAAGACTATGTGTAGAAGCGATGGCTACAAGAAGGAGTTAAACGAAATACTGAGGAATAGGCTCTAATTCCAAAATAGGGGGTGAGGCAGTGACCAGGTAATGAGAAATGAACGAGGGACTGTACCTAGAGCAACTAGACTACTACGGAATGTAGTGAAGTGTAGTATGAGGTTTGAAAGTAATTGAAGGCAAGCAGTGTGTGTAGTATGAGGTTTGAAAGTAATTGAAGGCAAGCAGTGTGGAAATTGAATATGATGTTGAAATTTAAGCGCTAGGGATAGATTGATAGATTGATAGATAAAGTAGGTGCGGTGAAACGGCATTAAAAATAAGCTGCGAAACGATATAGACTACTGAGAAAGGCAAAGTAACATTACTAGAAGCAATGGGGGGCACTGCAGAATGAGATATTCTAGTGTGCGGTAGCGGTAATAGCCCCTAACTTACTAAATAATGAAGTTTGGTGTAATCTATTAAAATCCCGCACAAGTGTGTTGATGAAGGTGGCCAGAATCATATACGCCCTATGTCCTTACAACCACTCTGGCTTTCGCGAAGATGTTAGCGTGGTCGTCGAGAGAACGCGCATCAGGAGAGGCAAATACTTTGTATAAGGGTCCGTCCCGGACAGCACGCCATAATGCTAAGCCAGCAATCCCTCTAGAAAACCAACTTCTTCAACTAGGTGAACTAGAGGGGAATGTGGGTTTTACCTAACACAAGGCCCACAAACAGTGCAAACGGTGCCCAAGCGATCAGCCCGAAAGCCTACATCTAATATCAAAATAACGGTCCCACTAGAGATGCCTAATCAGAGGGAGCCCTCTGCTGACGATCTACCTAAAGCGAAGAGGCAAAGGGTACTAGAAACTGGAGATCCAAAGGCTGGATCTTTTCGGGCGGATACGCGTGACCATGTTCCTGAGCTCTTTTCTCTAGAACGTTCAATCTCTCCTCCGCTTGTCCAACGAAATTCTAAAGCTCCACATCCTCAAGCTGCCGGAGAGACTCAAGCAGAAACTCCCGTCGAAATCGAGGTTGACAATGTCAAGGTTGTTTCGTCTCCATTTCATCTCACTAGAATTCGGGACGTACCCGACTCAAGCAACATCGATACAATCAGGCTAAAAGACATTCTGGGGGACCCTATGATTAAAGAGTGCTGGCAATTCAATTATATGTTTGATATTGAATTTCTTATGTAAGTTGGGTCTAGATTGCAGCTCCTCGGCCCTTAATCTTTCATTCAAAAGGGAAATTAGTATTGTTGCTTAGTGAATGTTTGCGGCTGCTAGGAACAACCTCGATCAGGATGTTCGGAAACTTGTCCAAGTCAAAATTATTCACGGCTCATGGAAGAAAGAAGATCCGCACAGGCTTAGCCTCGAGGTGTGTAATGCCATTTCTAGATTCTATTCGCTGCCAAACCGACTGGGGGGCACAATCTAACCGGTCTTACTACAGGAGACAGCAAAACGATATCCGAATGTCCAACTCATTACCGCCTATATGCCAGAAGCCTTTGGAACGCATCACTCAAAAATGATGATCTTAATCCGTCACGATAACTCTGTGCAGTGCGTTCTTCACCATTTGGCATTTGCACTTAGAATATCCGGCTAACGACAATCAGAGTCGTCATACACACTGCGAACATGATACCTTTTGACTGGACAAACATGACCCAAGCCGTGTGGAGGTCTCCTTTGCTTCCCTTACTTCTCAACCACAGCTCTAACGCTCCAAAGCAGTCGCTATCATCTGACACCATTGAGATCGGGAGCGGCGCCAGGTTTAAGCATGATTTATTGGCCTATCTTCGTGTGTATGGTCAAGGCAAGACTGGCAAGCTGGTTAAAGAACTTGAAAATTATGACTTTGGTGAAGTTAGAGCTGCCTTAGTTGCAAGTACCCCGTCTAGGCAAAAGATTGGAAGCTCTAGGGTCTCGGATGCGTTATGGGGCTGGCCTGGTTTGAAGAGGGTTTTAAGCTATATTGCCTGCCGGGCCACTCCTAAAGGGGACCGGCCTCAGGTAGTAGTCCAGGCGAGTCATTGCCTCCCAATATGGTCGGCAATATCGAACAACCCACTCATGACTCTCATTTGCAGGTATCCTCGATAGCTAGCCTCGGTCAAAGTAACAAGTGGCTCGCCGAAACTTTCTTCGGCGCCCTCTCCGCAGCATCGACTGCATCCCCGTCGTGCTCCCCTGTGGCGTCACCGCCGTCCCTGCTTAAGCCAAAATTTTCTGTCGTATTCCCTACAGCTGATGAGATCCGGAGATCCCTAGATGGATATCATTCGGGTGGATCCATACATATGAAGATCCAAAGTGCCGCTCAAGCGAAACAAGTCGCTTACATGAGACCTTATCTCTGCCACTGGGCTAGCGATGTAGGCGGGTCGCCGTCAAAAACCGAAAAGCCATCGCCAGGTGTTCGCCAGGCTGGGCGAAATAGGGCGGCTCCTCATATCAAGACCTATGTACGGTTTGCCGATTCCTCTATGAATAGGATCGACTGGGCTATGGTGACTTCCGCAAACCTTTCGATGCAGGCGTGGGGTGCAGCTCCCAATGCTTCTGGGGAGGTCAGGATATGTAGCTGGGAGATCGGAGTAGTCGTATGGCCTGGACTATGGAAGGAACGAGGAATTCCACCTACACGATCAGAAAATATTGACATGGCTCCATCCTTTAAGCAAAACCTGCCTTTTATCGAGCGTTCTGATAGCGAGGAGAGCGAAAGGCGAACATTTGTGGGCATTCGTATGCCGTACGACCTGCCCCTTGTGCCATATGCTGAATCCAGCATGCCCTGGTGTGCGACTAGCAGCTATGTGGAGCCGGACTGGAGAGGAATAGCTTACGGTACTGGAGACTTCTGAATAGCTCTATTTATAGTAGCGAGCAAGAATATCAGTATTAGCAATACCTGCTAGCCACGCTGGTTTCCACCCAACCCAGAAGGGAGGGTTTGAAATTTCATAGCCATGTCTACAGTACCGATTCTTGCTCTCTTGCTTTCAAAAAATGGATAGTTACTTGAAGTTCATAAAATGTAATTAACATCGCGAGTTATATATGCTGAGAGATCCCTACTGCACCAGACAACCTCTATGCAGACTTCCACAACTAAAGGTATCCCCCAATGGCTACGGGCACTTCCCTAATTGGTAGTTGCACGAATGAAAGGGGAATGAAGCCGCACCAAAAGATCCTGTGAAGGGGATGTATTGGCGGCTAACTGTAGACCTCAACTTACCATTGGTTACGAACAGTTACTGGAGTTTAGCCAAGTTAGAGCCAAGACAATAGATAGCGAAAGATTAGTAATGGTCTTCGGATCTAAACATTCGGCTTTTATGCAATGAAGCCTTTTTAAATGTTTCAACAACGAGAGTGCCGTCCTTGCCGTTTTATTCAATGTAGTTGTCGTGAAGCTTATTCTATTTTTAGGCATACGATTTACGAGCTCCGGAAGCTTTCTTTCTTGCGAGGAAGGAAGGGTTTTAACCGTCGAAGCCTTGTCACCATGTACCTCGAATAGCGACCGAAAAAAAAAGAGAGAGAGTGGTCATAGTGGGACTCGAACCCACAGCCTTGGCGTTATTAGCACCTAACACACTAATTAGTTGATGAATTTGCCGCAGAAACATGGGGTATTTACCACGCGCTAACCAATTGCGCCATACGACCGACGGAAAATTTGTCCCGTAAAATCCCTTAAAAGTGGTTCAACAAGTCGCGTGTGGCTAGAGAGGGGAAATTCTTATCTAAGCCTCCTTAACCCAAAATGAGACCAAAACCTCGGTCCCGAGATTCCTGTTGTCCTACGAAAATTACCATCTACTTGACACAAATCCGCAACCCCAGATTTCTTCAAGGCCACAAAATAAATTGCTTTAATTACTAAAAAAATCCAAATCCTCTTGAAACTATGCCTAAAGCCTGCGCTTTGCAAGAGTGCACGGTTTTAGAAATAACGCCATATGCTTGCCAGACACGCTTATTTAACAAAAAGAGGCCTCCTTCTCTACATGAACAATTAAGCGGACTATCTCTAATCACCCTGTTCCTCACGGCCCATCACCTTATAGCCGGTCCACCATCTTTACCCCAGCCTCGACTTTTCATTGCCTCCTCTATACTACCCCAGATCCCCTCGACTACCTCCCTATCCCTCCACCGCCCCTGCACTCCGGAATGGTTGTTCCATTTTTCGATCGCCGTACTCATAACACCTCTGCCCCAACCCTTGACACTATTTGGCACATCCTCACCGCGCAACCCAACATAAATCCCAAGTACGTTCCTGAACAAGTCGGAGGGCGATTGCCATTTGTAAGACTTGAATTGCCAAGTTTGCCCTGTGGTGAAGACTGCCACCACTCGTGACCAGTAGTCTGGTTTGAACTGCTCAGGGGTGTCGACAAGAATGAAGCGGAGGGGACGACTGGCATCGACAGACGGGAGCATCCGAGATATATGTAGAATCGAGGCAGTATTAGAGGAACCAGCGAGCGCCGAGTCGGGAGGGACATAAATGCCAGATTCGAGAAAGGATTTGATATTACTCATACGGAGGAGGGAAGATGCGGAGGGCGAGAGCAGTATTATTGGGTCAGGACGGCTGCCGCGTTTCTTAGGTAGAGAGACAAGCGAAGGGTTTGCGTTTAGAGAGGAGACCACGGAAGATGTATGCTGACCCTGCTTGTTGCGGGAGCGGCCAAGGAAGGATTCAGCTGTCTTGCGGACATGGGAGAAGTCCTAGCTTTCTATCAGTATGCTGCAGTGATGAAGTCCGTAGCCGGAGAACCACTATTGTGCTTACAGTGGGTTTAATCCCTCTCAAGATACAGTTCCTATCGCCCATCTTCCTCTCTCCACTGTATATCACGGCCAGTCTAGGATTGATCACCTTTCCACCTCTACTAGCGCCTCCAGCCGCAGCCGGCGCAACCCCACCTGCGACTCCCGAAGTGGCTAGGGGCTGCCCACTTGCCTGGGCTGCCGCGGGGTCTGTCGCCAATGGTTGAATATATTCACTCTCCTCTGATGCGCCCTCTAGCCAGGTGATGAGATCAAGTCTCTCAACGAAGACCAAATTTTGTACCTTCCCACCCTTTCCAGCCGCTGAGAGCTCGTCGCTGAGGCGCTGTGCCGAGGCGATATAGTCAGGGATTGCGACATCTTTCTTCAGCCAGGCGAAGTAGATACTTCGGAGATCAACAGGTTTGTTAGAAGAAGCGAATCGCGTTGGGGTGTCTAATGAGAATGATTGAGGTGATGGTGTAGGGAAGAATAAATGGGTTGCGACGGCCAGACTTAAGTCGGCATCAGATGAGGTAGATTCGGCAGATGAAGTGGGTATTGGAGGGTTGTTGTTGGCAATGGAGTCCCTCAAATGATTCAGCGGATCGGATAGGAGCAAGTCTGTAGGTGCCATGATCCTTTCAAAATAAAAGTGCATACAAAATGTTTAAGGGCTCGAGGATGGAGTTCACGGCGGAGCCTCATTTGTTGATGTGGAGCTAAGCCCAATTCAATTCAAGTTACTGGTGTTGCACGTGCGACCAATCAAGAGCGCGTACAAATCTGTCCAATGTTCTAGATGTGAAAACACTGACAAAGGAGGTTCTTGATCGATATCCAATATCGACAAGGGATCTTGGGAGTATTGCCGCCATGTGAGACATGCTACTCCTCCTCCATGAGCATGCTATAGCGGACACTGTATTGATTTAACGATACGCGTGTATCTTTCGTATTTCAATAACAAGAGGAAGCATCTCTTCGATTGTCTTATTCCACCAGAGAGGGAAGAAGTCCGAAAGTAAGTCTCCTCCACCCGAGTTTATCAGTAACAGAGCTTTCTAGTCTATGATCCACCACCAACGACTTCCGGTTCTTTATCCGCATCATACCCGTAGGCCTCCTTCAGCTTCTCCACTAGCGCCACATAACGTGACTGTGCTTCCTGAGGGGTCACTCCTTCATCGACAAGCGCTTGCCACGCGCGCTTCTTGGCTTTGCCCTTCAGAGGGTGAGGTTCAACTATCAGCAGAAAGTCTACAGGAGAAAAGAAGGATGGGGTAATACCTTGAAGTCGAACGTCCCAGGAGTATCGGATTTCTCGATGGGCGGGTCTTGGGTGCCTTGCTTGAAGAGCCCATATAACTATCCAGATCGATCAGCTAAGCAAGAAAAGTAATTTTGGAGGTAAGCAAATGTTGGGTTGTGAATGACGCACCTCAAGTAATTCATCTTGGCCGGGCTTGGACTTCAGCTTTCGGCTGTCGATAATCGCATTCTGAAATTCTTCGGACTGGGGGAATTCCGACATATTCGTAATTTGTTCTAGATCTTGTCTACTTTGCAAGTTGGAACGCTTTGTGGTGCTGACTTTTCGATGGGCTTGAATAGTGTGGTGATGGTATGGGTTTGGTGAGAGGGGCACTCGTGTTGGGCTGAACTTAATATTCTACCCCACATCGTCAAATTTGGGCAATTTTGGGTGGGCATGTTCTTTCCACATAAAACGACGTGGACATGCAATTCCGTAGGTGTTCAACAACTGCCTAAAGAAAAATAGGTCCATCTCGGAGCATTTTGGGGGCGATCGGATCAACGGATCTAGATCCTCACTATTAGAACCTCTGCTAATAGGCTCAATCCAATCATCGGTGAGGAGGAGCGCGTGGAAGTAGCCTGGCGGGGCGCCCCCACGCAAGACGGGAGATCTACAAAGTTGGACCCTGCAGGAGGATTTTGACTTGTTGTTTTGAGACTGCTACCACGCTATGGCGTCCTTTAGACGCTATCGGCTGAGGTAAATTTTTTCAAGCCCTTATAGGCAGGCTGTCAACGAAAGTGCATGTGTATGCCGGTACAGCGCGATATGGTATGGCTGAAAACCATCTAATCCTCAAGCAATTCAGTGACATGTAAATGCATCCCGCTTTGGGATCTATTGGTCGCAAATACAGCAGTTTCCATGCTCATAGTTAGTAAAGCAGTAGTATTGTGATCTATCGGAAGGGAAGTAATACAGTGTGAAGCCTTCGCGGCGTGGGCGGCGGAGATTTGCTGGAGCGTTGCCCTGCAAAACATGCCACTAGCCAGTTTGATGCGGGCAGAGCAGCTGGGGTCGATGCGGTAATTCTTCTGAATGCCGCTATATGCAATAACTTTGAAACTCTGATGGCGAAATAGAAGGAGGATGAATTATGGACAATACCTACCAATCAATGAATCAGATTGCTTCATCGAGATCAGCTGCCGAGACTTTATCGTCTTAGGTAATACATTTCCTGTCGCCCAGCAAGGCGGAAGAACTTCCGGAATGCGTGTGTGGTGAGATGGATGCTGATGCTTGATGCACGACGATGATGCCGGAAGGTCGTTGTTGCTCGAGTCAGAGAAAGTGTGGGCGACCGCTGCGACAGTATTGGACATCTCAGAGATTACATCTATCTGAAAACGTCGCCAACTGCTGAAGCATTCCGAACCACCCACCCTATCACCTCAGCGTATTCAGGCCAGATTAGGGAAAAACCAAAATCGGCCCGGCTAAGCTGGCTGAGCTGACCATGGGAATCGGTTGAATTCCCAAGCGGTGGCAGGCTCTCACAACACTCATGGCGCCATGGGCACATACCAGCTGAAGATACATACTGCCTTACGTACGTAAAGCAGCTCTGAGCAGAAGAGTTGCTCGAATAAGGGCATTTCTGGCTATGGTTTCTGTGTTGGACAACGACTCATAGATCGGGATGTGGTCCCGGCGACGCACAGGGTTTAGATTATCGAGATTTGTTGAAACTCAAACTCTTGGATAGCAAGACGTCCTATCGATCTGTATGTACTCCACTAGTGTGCCTCTATGCCCCGTGCCACACTGAATTGTCGAGGGTGAATTGTTCTAGACGCGGTGGTACTAATCACACTCCTCAATGCCCTTCAATGCGCTACGGTTTGACCAAATTCTTCCTCGATCACCCACCGCGCCACCGGTTCTCTAGTCCTAAGCGGGCGGCAATTGCCGGGCCAATTCGTCATCGTCGCCTGTTTCTCTTATCCTGGTGTTCGGCTGCTGGAAAAAGTCTTGGGAGGCGCGATTGCAGAATCCGCTGGGAGCACCAACGGCGACGGAAAGGGAAGTCGGAGTCTAGCTGGCGGCGACTTCGGGCCCTTTCTCACCCATTTTCTCACATGAAAGGCCCCGTCTTCTCCGCCCCAGGGCTTACTTTTCTCTCTACACCGTCGTTCGGCTCTTTTTCCTCTGCGACCACCGTTGTCCATTGTCCATCCGTCCGTCTGCAAGTCTCTCTGTCATCCACTCACCTTCCACGGCGAAAGACGAAGGGAGTATACTTTATTTTAAGGGTTTTTTACTCTTTATAGCCCTGCTCGTGCCTTTACAGGCAAAAAGTAAAATTCGCGCATGCAGCCTGGAAGCTCTATTTGCTCAATTCCCCATCCCCAGTCTCTTCCATACTTCATTGAGTTGGGCAACACACATTACAGTCCACCTCGCGGCTCTTGGTGGATCTCTCGATAAGGCCGTGTCGGTACCTTCCACGCTGCATTGCGTCAGCTCCTTAGCGGATGAATTGTCGATCTTTGATTATCTAGTTTGCTAACCGTCGCCTCCACGGTGACTCGAATATACTTCGCGGATGAGATTATCAAACCTCCTCCCATCTTGACCTTGTGGGCCCATACGGCGCCTATGGATCATCAGTTCCACCCAATATCGCCCCTGGTGGCAGCTACATCCCAGCCGCTCACACCAATGTCCGTTCTTTCAATGCAGCAACTGGCACAACAGCAGACTCGTGGCTCTCCGCATATCTTGCCGCCACTACAGTCTCAACAAATACCTATAGGATTGTCGCATCAGATATATGGACAGTCCGTGAGTGCGCCCCACACTCCGCGGACGCCAAACACACCTCATACACCAATATCTGCTGGTGGCAATGGATCATTTTCGCATATGGCTCAGCAGGCTTCGCCGTACCTACAATCGCCGCAGCCTTACTCGAGCCCAGCATCACTGGTGTCTCCGGTGTCAGTTGCGCAATCTCATCCCCAGGCTATTGCGCCTGCTCCGGCCCTTGGCCGACCACAAGTGCCACTGCGCCCCATGCCTTTGGGCGGCTTCAACCAAATGTCGCATCCCACGCGTTCCCAGTACGGCCCCTCGCAAGTTCTCTCCCAGCCCCCCGTGGTTCCTAATCAAGAAGCACAACCGACGCATGTAGTTGGATCGCAGGGAAGGCGGGGCATCCTGCCGAGCGCACCTGGTCGGGCAGCTGCGGTAACCGGCGCCGGAGGATCTAAGAATACTTCGATCCCCGCGAAGGATGCAGATGGCAAGTTCCCTTGTCCTCACTGTAACAAGTCTTACCTTCACGCCAAACATTTGAAGAGACATCTCTTAAGGCGTGAGTTCAAACCCCCCCCTACTCCCCCCTCCCTCCCTCCCTATCCTAATGGCATGTGTTTCTGCTAACATTAGGAAGACACTGGTGACCGTCCTTACATGTGCGTGCTTTGCAAAGATACTTTTTCACGAAGTGACATTCTTAAGCGCCACTTTCAAAAATGTTCTCTGCGTCGAGGTAACCCGACTGGTGCAAGCCATCTCTCTCAGTCCCATGCACATCACAAGAGGCAACATCCTGGATCTCACAAAGTAACTACTCCAGGGTCAGACAGGAGTTCTATTGGCGATTCGAAGATTTTGCGAAATGGCTCCTCGAGAAATGTAATGACGCCTAGCCCACCCAGGTATACAAATGAGCAGAGGCCTGATTCAGATGCTGTGTCCAGGGGGAAGATTGCCAAGAGGTCAAGTAGCGACGATGGGGACAGGGACAGCAGGAGTCTCACCGGCCCAGGCCCTTCGGGATCGCATAGACGAGGCATGGACATTGCAGAGCATGGGCGCATAGTGGCTGCTATGTCGTCAACGGTGGATCCCTCCATTGCGGCGTTTCCTGCAAGTGGAGCGGGTCAAAACGGCTACTCCAACGGATTTGGCTATCATTCCCACGGTTCTGGGCATGGCCCACACTACAGTGGTGATCCGAGGGCTCACGATCCTCTCGGCCACATGTCTCATGATTCTAGCCGCGGAGAAAGCTCTTATTTCAATGGATCTCAAACCCAAACAAGCGATATGGACTGGCCTAACTTATTCCAAACAGAGTCCCACGATACTCTCATGAACCCGATGCTTCAATCGAATATGAGCCATGGGCAGGCTCCGATAAAGAGCGAACCGCTGGAAAATGGGTCTTTCGAATCAACGGCAGATGGCCACCATGGCATATTCAACAATCTCTATTAGCCAGCAGTTCGGCTCTCTATTGCCCTCCCCCCTAGGGATTTTGGGGTGTTGCCGATGCCGTGTGCATGGGAAGATTATCTGGCCCGGTTGTGGACTTAGGGGCTGCCCATGGCTGGGAGAAGCCTTCTCTTCCTTAAAAAAATTTTTCCAGAAAAGGAAAAAAAAAAAACTTCTCCTTTGTCTGCTGGACAGCTTTCTTGTTATACGACTCTTACCAAAAGTTTTAGACTCTCTTTTGGGCGCATGTCTTTTGGAGATTGGGGACAAGGGTTTTGAGTTTCATGGTTCGGAGTCAAATTACAATAGACAGGCGGGCTCGGGCTCCAGGCATGACATTGGCTTAAGGTCGCCAACTTCGCAATGACTGGTTTTCGCCCACTCAGGGACGGGGCGCGGCATAGACTTGTAAAAACCATAAGATCTGGTTAACTAGAAGGAGGGACTTGGTAGAGAGAGTAAAGAGTTAAGAAACCAACTTAAACTCTATACTACATCCAAAAGAATTCCGATCTATTTCTAGCCGTACAGGTACCGACGCCGCTGACC
Organism: Glutinoglossum americanum; assembly: GCA_020080175.1. Taxonomy (NCBI): domain Eukaryota; kingdom Fungi; phylum Ascomycota; class Geoglossomycetes; order Geoglossales; family Geoglossaceae; genus Glutinoglossum; species Glutinoglossum americanum. Next base: position 58,185 of record JAGHQL010000032.1, on the reverse strand, counting down.
CAAGTGAGACAGAAGAACTACAGAGGGTCGAAGGTACAGGTATTCTAGAGTGGACACATTGGTGGGACGGCTCAATGTTTTCGGGAGAGAGTGCGTGACTAAGCACAGCCCCACAATAGTCCTACTTCGCTATGCGGATGAACAAATAACAGTGACCACAAGAGTGATGGGCTGCCAAATGCCCCTACTAGCTTTGCGGCGATGCCTGAGGCCGCTCGAGGCAACCCAAGGTTTACGTTCGCTTTCGTCGCTTTCACAATGGCGTCCTAACCACCTACGACCACGTTGTAACTCTCGCAAGCCACCAACTATATCGAATCCCTTTACCCACGATCGCCACCAATTCACATCAAATATTTCCACGAGCACTCTACCAGTGCCTATGTTGCGATTGCTTACTTCGCGGGTGAAGAATTTTCTGTACGGCGCACCCTTAGCGTTGTTGCTAGGCCTAGGCTATTACTATGTGACGGATACCCGGGCCGGCGTGCACCAGTGGCTGGTTGTCCCGATACTGAGGTGGTGGTGTCGCGATGCGGAGGAGGCACACGAATTCGGTACGAAGGCCCTGAAAGCATTGTGGGAGCTGGGCTTAAACCCCCGAGAGAGGGTGGATGTGGACGGCGGGACCTTGGAGGTTGAAGTAAGTTGTGGTAGTTCCATTGAGGCAGCTTCTACGCATTGATGGCTGCCAAACGCTATCATGTCTTAAGCTGATCTGATATCTCCATCTAGGTCTTTGGTCAGAAACTTGTAAATCCCATCGCCATATCCGCTGGCATTGACAAACACGCACAAATCCCCACACCCCTTTTAGCTTTAGGACCTGCTATTATTGAAGTCGGCGGCAGTACACCTCTCCCCCAGGATGGTAAACCTAGACCTCGAGTCTTTCGCCTCCCCTCTCAGAACGCGCTTATCAACCGCTATGGCTTCAATTCTGAAGGGGCAGATTTTACTGCTATGCGGCTGCGTGAGCGCGTTCGGCGATTTGCTTATGCAATGGGCTTTGGTGCCGATGATGAGGCGGAGTGGAGAGTTTTGAATGGTGAGGCAGGAGTACCACCAGGTAGCCTAATGCCAGGACGGCTGATGGCAGTCCAGATAGTAAAGAACAAATGGACACCAGAGAAGGACATCGAAGCGGTTAAGCAGGATTATTTGTACTGTGTACAGCGGCTAGGCAAGTATGCGGATATCATCGTGGTGAATGTTTCGAGTCCGAACACACCTGGTCTGCGAACTCTCCAGCAGGTGGAACCATTGACAGGAATTCTGAAGGGAGTGGTGGACGCTGCAGCGAAAGTTCCTAGAAATATAAAGCCGAGGATCATGGTAAAGGTTAGTCCAGATGAAGATGCGGAAGAACAGATCAGAGGCATTTGTGATGCAGTGTTAGAGTCGGGAGTTGACGGGGTTATTGTTGGAAATACGACTAACCGACGGCCGGATCCCCTGCCAAAGGGATTTTTGCTACCGCATGACGAGGCTATTCTCCTTTCTGAGCAAGGTGGGTATTCGGGTCCGCAGTTGTTTGAAAGGACTTTATCGTTGGTGAAGCTCTACCGGAAGTTCCTAGATGATGGCCCGCGAAAGGACGGTAGGAAAACTCTCAGTTCCGAGAAAGGTCCCCCGGTATCTACGACTCCTGTAGGAGGACTGGCTTTAGACGAAAATCCAAAAAAAATTTTTTTAGGGAAACTAGCGGCCAAGGATCCAGAAACAGGACACCTGAGTACAAACCTCACTGCAAAAGAGAAGCATGAAGGCTCCATACCTGAGCTAGTATCAAACGCAGAACCCAAAAGCACCCCTCTAGCCGGCGCCCGCGAGATGGATATCTCGCCGAGGGAACCAAAAGTCATCTTTGCAACCGGGGGTATCACAAACGGGAAACAAGCGCTTGAGATTCTGAATGCAGGCGCTAATGTGGCCATGATACTTACTTCACTCGTCTATGGCGGTGTGGGGACTATCACAAGAATCAAGAGGGAGATGGGAGATGAGATTGCGAGGGAGAAGGGGAGAAAATAGTCACGAGGACTACATTTGTATGTATGTACATACAAAGGGGCGAGGAGGCATATAAACTTATAAATCTTCCGTTTAGATCAAATTTGATTCAGGTACAGAGATAGACTTTGCCGTCGCATAATTTCTAGATATTACAGGGACCGTTTATTCTGCTGTCTGGCACTCTGGCGTGAGACGAACTCGCTATAGTCGATCGTAGGAATCACCCAATTATAAGCTCAGGAGGGAATATCAAATCGAACAGATCTTCATATCTAGTTAATATTCAGAGTGTATTCATACAGTGTAGGTTTCGGGATATCGCAGCGAGTTGAAGTCACGTCTTTCGTTCAAAATATGTCCATTGGCCAGGTGAGGGCTTCTCCTCGAGTTCCTCCCACCTATATAGGCCAATAAGGTGAGTGTTTAGTATAACTAGAAATAAGAATGGTAGGGGTCGTTGAAGGGGGCCTTACACTTTCGACTGGGTCATGGCATCTACGAGTTTTAATTCCCCTTCTGCTACCTGAATTACCTCCTCGATGAGGCCGGCGCCGATTTTGTTTTCTATCTCTGCGGTCCTGCATAGGGATAAGGAGATGAGCATCTAATATAGCTTGTGGAGAAATTGATGGCGGGAATAAACCAATTGAACGGAGGGCGCCTACTGCTCAGCATCCAGTTGAGGCTCTGGCTCCCATTGTACGGTCTTCTCTTCAACCGGTGTCGTCCTTCCCAATTGTGCCTGGTTGCTCCTCTCTGCCGACGTTCGTGTTCCTTCCAACACCGGAGACCCCTTCTCCCCATCCCATTCCACCTCCGTTTCATCATACTCCGGCTCCAACTTAGTCACCACAAATTCCCTACCATTCTGCACGGTACGCACAACCTGGCCCCCGTTTGCCTTGCCATTCTCTTGGGAAGCGGAATGTTCAGCCAATTGCTTCTTGGCGCGCTCTTGCCATTCCCTATAGCCAACTGGCTCAACGGACTCGACGATCTTTAGGCGGTGCTTGGTGAGCGCCTCGGTAGATTGCCGATAGACTGAGGACTCGGGTAGAGCTTTAAGCTTGTCCAGTGTGCTACTGTAGAGGTAGATGAGTGCTGAGCGTGGCGCTGGGTGCGTGAAGAGTCCGGTAAGCCCAGTGGGAGCGCCGGGCTCCAGAAATCGGGTAGCGGCTGCCAGTAGACGGGTTGAGGGTCTCATCCTTAGTACGAAAGGAAATCCGCTGAACATGGCCGGAGGTGATGAGCAGTTGAGGTGGGTGTGACTAAGCAGCACGTGAGTGCATGCCCAAGGGGCGCATTAATACAGATATGCGATTTCAGGGGAGACCGTTCGAAAAATATCGCTCGAATGCTGTGGAACGTGTTTCTTTCTCTCTTAACTCGTTATATTTCTCTAGGGCTCATATGTGAGGGTCGAACCTCAGCCTGCTAGACTGTTGGGGACCCTGCCATCCTCTCCATTGTCCCGATCCACTGCTGATTTCGGCTTTGCCACGATGCTAACGATGCGCTCAATCCTGTCGACTGCGCTGCTCGCGCTCTCTTTACTATCCCCCGCTCTTTCTTCGTCACAGAATGAAACCGAGTCAGATATATCACAGCTTGAGGAATTACGACCTACGTATTTTAATAGCATGGAAGTCCCTCCATTGCGGGAGCTGACCGGGGATACCTTCGAGGCATCGGTAAAAGATGGATTCTGGTGAGATCAAGATCCTCTGTCATGAAGTGATGCCGCCTCAGGATCTCTCGAGGCGAAGGCTCACCGTTGACCATTAAACGCTGACAGCTTTACTCTAGGTTCGTAAAAATGTACTCACCATACTGTCATCACTGTCTAGCAGCAGCTCCAACTTGGCAGACCCTCTATGAATTCTATTTTGTATGCTTTCTAGTCCCATGTCCGTGCCTCTGTCATGTTAACCATGTATGTAGACGTCGAATCCTCTCCCCTCCTCACCGCCTTCGGAACGGCAATCTTCTCTCAACTCGTTCCATCCTTACTATAATTTCCATTTTGCTAACCTCGACTGTATCGCATACGGTTCCGCTTGTGAAACCCACAGCGTTCAGAGATACCCAACTTTCGTACTATTCAAGAATGGTGAACTTGTCAAGTCTCTCGAAGGCGTGAAAACGCTTGCAGAGCTTAGTGCCTTCGTTGAGGAAATCCTTGAATCAATAAAGCCAGGTTCGAGACCTAAAGATGGTGTCAGACTGCCAGAAGTGGGTGCTAAGGAGGTGGACACTGCGGCGAAACCGGACGTTCCTGCGGCAAAGGACAAGAACGCCGCAGGGGGTATAGCGGCAGGCACCAAACATAACGAACAAGTGGCACAGGCTGCTGCTGCTGCCAGTGAGACTAAGGCGACCGCGGTAGCTGATACGAAGGCGACTCAAGTGATCAAGAAGCCCAGCAGTCCCATACGAACTCCAAATCCTCTGGGTACTTCTGAACCGCTCACAGCTGAGGGCTTCCAGGATAGAGTTACAACGACGCAAGACCCATGGTTTGTCAAGTTTTACGCTCCTTGGTGTCATCACTGTAGAGCCATGGCGCCAGTTTGGGACGAGCTTGGAAGAGAAATGAAGGGAAGACTTAACATCGGGGAAGTCAATTGTGATCTTGAGTCTAGGCTCTGTAAGGATGTTCGACTACGGGGATACCCCACCATTCTTTACTTCAAAGGCGGGGAACGAATTGAGTACGATGGTCTTCGAGGATTGGGCGATTTTGTCAACTTTGCCCAAAAAGCTGTCGACCTTGGGGATGGCGTGAAATACGTCGATGCAGCTGCATTCAAGGAGCTGGAGGAAAAGGAGGAGGTTATCTTTATCTACTTCTATGACCATGCGACGACTAGTGAGGATTTTGCCGCTTTAGAGCGTCTAACATTGAGCTTGATCGGTCATGCAGTCCTTGTCAAGACCGACAGCGCCATTCTTGCCGACAAGTTCAAAATAACTACCTGGCCTCGACTTGTAGTTTCAAGGGATGGAAGACCTACAGAATACGAGGCCCTTGCTCCTAAAGACATGCGAGACTTCCGAAAAGTCCTTTCCTGGATGAAATCCGTTTGGCTTCCGCTCGTTCCTGAACTCACCGCTTCCAATTCCCGTGAGATCATGGATGGCAAACTAGTTGTTCTCGGAATCCTTTCGCCTGCCCGACCAGCAGAATTCGCTGCAGGCAAGCGTGAGATTAAACAAGCGGCACTTGACTGGATGGACAAGCAGGCCACAGCATTCCAGTTAGAACGGCAGGAATTGCGGGATGCCAAACAGCTAAGGATAGAAGAAGCTGAGGATCGAGGCGACCAGAGAGCTTTAAGATCCGCGAAGAGCATGCGTATCAGCATGGACGGCTCTGATAGGAGGGAGGTTGGTTTTGCCTGGGTGGATGGTGTGTTTTGGGAGCGATGGATTCGGACCACTTATGGAGTTGAGGTGAAGAATGGAGAGAGAGTTGTCATCAATGACGAAGATGTAAGCTTATTTTCGTTCCCTCTTTGGTAGTATCGGCGGGATAAATAACTAACCGAAGTACAGAATAAGCGGTACTGGGATACCACCATATCTGGCAGCTATATCGGCGCCTCTCGCACCGCCATTCTCGAGACGATCCCAAAAGTTATCATCTCACCTCCAAAGATCAAACCAAAATCCACAATATCTCGTATGGAGAACCTCTTTTTTGAAGTCCGTGGCGCAGCATATAGCCACCCTTTCCTTACTCTAGGGCTCTTAATAGGTGCCTTTGGCGGTGGCGTCTGGGGCCGAGGCAGAATAAAGAAAGGTAAGGGCTTCGCTGGATTTGGGGGCCCAGGGGGCGGCTTCTTTAAAATAGATGGGAAGGATGGCTTACTTGGAGGTGGGAACCCGAGCGGAAAGGTAGATTAGATCAAAGTTTGGATTCCGGCTCGTTTTGCTGCGGTTCGGCCTGTACCCATTTCCCTAAGCTTCCCGATTTTTCCTTATTGTCTTATTAGTAGGAAAAGCAAAGACCTTTATTTAAACCCTCTATTTCAGTCAGAGATGGTTCTACATTTGGCGGTGCGAGATGCGTCGAGCATTAATTGTTAATCGGATACCGCAGCCTCCGCGGGATCTCTCTATCTCATCCATTGCCTGCTTAGTGTTTTCGCGTATTAACTGTGGTGTTTGTATGTAGTATTTAAGTAATTATTTCAACCAAAAAACGGCGACAAAAAAATTAATGAATGGTCATAGTGGGACTCGAACCCACAGCCTTGGCGTTATTAGCACCTACCAGACCAATTAGTTGATGAATTCACTACAAAATACGGGGGTATTCACCACGCGCTAACCAATTGCGCCATACGACCGGGTATGTCAAAACGCGCTCTAAACTCGCACAATTGCAATTTCAAAATTGATCGAGCATGCACGTGATTAATTACTCAGCAATATTCTGTCGCTAATGTTCGAGTGGTAAGGACAGCTTAACATTAGACATTGTATGGGTGAATCCACCCAATGTCTGAAGCAGTTCCTTCTCGAAAGCGTGGCCGACCCCCAAAGAATACTGCAGTACTAGGAGAGGCCGTTAAACGCCGAAGGATCGGTGACGATTTTAGCTCTTCATCCTCTACCCCAAAGGTATTGGAAGCGCTAAGAAATGCGGCGGTATCGTCCATCACCCCCGCTAGCCGGCCGACGTTTACCGGGCGCAGCGATGGAGGGCACTCTGCAGAAGCTAGTCAAGAGAATGGTACGGTCACGGCTGGTCTAAAGGAAGTGTGGGATTTATCAGTGGGAGATCGCTTTCAAGATGAACTCCTTGCCCTTGGTCAGACTGGCAAGACCAACGGACAGTCTAGTTTGGAGAGCCGGTTGAAAACGGTGCGGTATTCTGCGGACGAACTGGGTGATACTATTATAATAACACGGGCAAGACAACGGGACCGGCCGCGGGAACCAAGAACTACGAAAAACGGTGGCCCGAATCGCAATGAACACATAGGGGATGGACCATCAGCAATGGACTTGCTAGATGCTGAAGAAGATGAACCCGTGGGCACGATGTCGCCCGGAGACTGGATGCAGCATTTAGATCCACAAGGGGTTTCAGCAACTAAGAGAAAGCGTGGTAGACCACGCAAATCTATCACCAACGTTAATACTTCGCACCTAAATGGACACTCAGGGAATGAGAGTGGTATCGTTGGTGGTAGTCGAAGTGTGGATCCTGATTCTGTACATGCTTCAGGGACACTAGTAAAGCTGTCTGTGCCAGATGCAGATGGAGAGACACCAACGAAGCGAAAACGTGGACGGCCACGGAAGGCTTCGGCCAACCAGAGCGAAAGCAGCTTTCCCTCTCTGACTATGAACGGGGAGATGCTAGAGTTTGTGGAACGTCCTATATCTGAAGAAACACCAACGAAGCGCGGACGTGGAAGACCGAGAAAGGTCTCCCTTCCCGAAAGCGAGAGTCCAACGGCCCCAACTCAAGAGAATAAATCCCCTGCTTTAAGAGAGGAACAACATCCTTCACATATGGTTGCTCATTCTGAAGAGCGTCAGACAATCCGAAGACCCGTCATCCACAACACTCTCGCATCGGAGAATCAATTGGTTGGAATTATGACGCCCCCAAGGCGGCGTGGGAGACCGCGGAAGACTGTCAATTTTGAAGGTAATGAGCAGATTGAAGTTGGCAGAGCGTTGGGATTCAAGGATATTCTCAGAGAGGATGTTGGGGAAACCGCTGCCACCGAGCATACAGACTCGAATATCACCCACAACGAGGACTATAGCGGTCCTGGTGGCTCAAACCCGCCTCCCATCCGAAGTGGCCGAGGGAGACCACGGAAAGATCGGTTTCCTCTATCTTGGCCACCCCTCGAGACATCCCACTCCATACCTCAAAACTCGGAGAACGTTAACGAATCCGACTATGAAGACGACTTAGCCATAGCTGATGCAGCCCAGCTTCGTGAGTTGCCTCAGGGCCCCGCCTTGAACCAGCAGGTAGAGGTGTTAAAAAGGGTCTTGCTCGAAAAACTGACCGGCAAAAGAGCCGTCCGTCTCGTAGGACTGGACGACGAACAAGGGAAGGTCCGTCAAGTCTTAGAGCAAACAGTGGTGGCAGGAGAAGGGAACTCTATGTTGGTCATTGGGTCGAGAGGTAGCGGAAAGTCTACGGTATGGTTTTGGTGATTGCAGAACTCCAACTAATATACTAACCCTTGTGCAGCTGGTTGAAAAGGTTATCTCAAAGGTCTCCACTGAGCACGGAGAAGACTTCCACACTGTCCGGCTAAATGGGTTCATTCACACTGATGACAGACTGGCTCTACGAGAGATATGGAGACAATTGGGCGTAGAGATGGAGATCGAAGATGAGCTAATCGGCAAGGTACGATCGCATTCACTCTAATCTTTAAGGACTCTAGTATTGACTTGTCGTAGGCCAGCAACTACGCGGATATACTATCGTCCCTACTAGCTCTTCTATCCCACCCATCTGAATTATCAGAGAGTGCCCCAAACCACACGGCAAAGTCTGTGATTTTCATCCTCAGCGAGTTTGACCTGTTCGCTTCCCATCCTAGGCAGACTCTCCTCTATAATCTCTTCGACGTCGCTCAAGGTCGCAAAGCACCCATATTGGTATTAGGCCTCACTACCAAAATCGACGTCGTCGAGAGCTTAGAGAAGAGAGTAAAGAGCCGCTTCAGTCACCGACATGTCCATTTGGGTCTACCAAGGAGCCTCGGGGCTTTTTGGGAGATATGTAAGCAGGCATTACTGGTCGACAAAGACGATATCCAAACTGCAGAGGAAGAAGCGGCTTTGATACTAGATCAGGAGGGGGTTTTACAGATTTGGAATAGTGTGGTCGAGGTATGCCGTAGATCCCCATCTCCTGTAAACTATGTTGGCGCATCGAGGCTTACTTACACTGTCTCGCTTCGCAGGGTCTAGGAAACGATACCGACTTCAAACACCTACTGCAGTCAATATTCTACACAACAAAAGGGGTTAAGGACTTTCACGTAGCATGCCTGCTCCCCATTTTCGATCTGTCGCCTCAATCCCTCTACCTCAAGGGCCAAGACTTCATTGATAACACTCTAGCCCCTCCAGAGTCAAAGCTCCACATCCTAGAGGGTCTGAGCGACTTGGAGCTGTCCCTGCTTATCGCCGCCGCCCGTTTGGACATCATCCTCGACACCGATACCTGCAACTTCAATATGTCCTACGATGAATACACAACGCTCGCTTCTCGAGTAAAATTACAGTCTTCGGCTTCTGGTGCGTCTGCTGTCGGCGCTGGGTCGAAGATTTGGGGGAGAGAAGTCGGCCTAGGAGCTTGGGAGCGGCTGGCGGAGTATAACCTTATTATCCCCGCACTTGGCGGGGTCGCTGGTGGCAATGGGACGAGAGATGTTGGCAGGATGGGCCGGATGTTTCGGGTCGATGTTGGTTTAGAGGAAATCTGGCAGAGCATGCCTAGCCTGGGTGCCGTCATGACCAAGTGGTGCAGAGAGATCTGAAGGTTAAAGACGGCATAGGATAGCGCGGGAACCAGAAACCGGGGTTCGGCTTTCCGAGAGGGAGCCATCAAGAAGTAAAGAGTGATTCATAGTTTTCCAGGGACGAGGGAAAATCGTGCATCACTGTATGCAATGCACGGCGTCCTCGGGATGCATACAGCTGCCGTCCGCCTTACTTTTATATAGTGCTTCATAGACCCCCATTGTGGACAGCCAGCACCCCTAGAAAAACAAACATGGGCTTTAAAGTTGGAGCAACAACACTGATTCGGAAACATAACGGTTCGCGTTCATGTGATAGATCATTCTGGCGGTACATGCATAATCTTTTAGCTGAGGAAGGGGATTGAGACTAGGGCAGACAAGTATCCTGTTGTCTTCCCCCGGTCAACAAGCTTAAAAGGCGGGGCGCAACGCGGTCCCAAAATGGATTATCCCTGCTCCAAGGGGGTTGGAAAAAAGAACCCTGAAGACGGGACTCCCATCGTTTTTATGCGACGGATGTGGTAGAATCCCATTTCCCCCTCCTTATATATTTTCCTTCCTTCCATCGAGAGGGTGCATCGCATGGTATTATTATAGTGGTGAGTTTTAGCGGTGGGCTACCATACAATTTTAGTTCGAGCCGCAAGGTGGGAAAAAAAATAAAAAAATAAAAAATAGGGGGGTCCCGGGGGGGGGGGTAGGTTAGGGGGGTTAGGGTATATTTTGTGTTGACGACTTGAGAAGTTAGAATGGGTCTCATCTGATGTTCGTACGGTAGTACCTCCAGCCCCACGGCGGGCCGAGTGCGGTTCGAGTCGCTGCTCCTCGAGAAAAATCCCGCGCGGTTCGGGGCAGGGCGGAGTCGTATCGCATCCCCCCCCCCTTCCCGGGCGCACGTGCCGCGTTCTAGGGATTAAGGGTTATGCTGGAGGTGGATGGTCAATGGGCATCCTAATCGGGAGGCGGGTTGGGTGTTTAGGGATCTTTTTGATTCCTCACCCCCCCCCCCCCCCCGAGCACTAACTCCGCGGGGCTTCGGTGGATAGAAAACCGCGTGACGAAGGCGGAGTTTTTTTTGGTTATTTTCAACGGACGGGTGCGGTATATATCGCATTTCTTATTAATTTCTAGTTGAGGATATTTCAATCCGTACATCATCCTCTATATATATAGGAGCGCATTCGTTGGTTCTTAGGCGCGTCGCCTCTCCCGAGCCGGGGACTTCTTGTGCGTATTGCGGACTCCGATACGAACGAATGTAGCATGTTCCCTCCCATGTGAGATGTAGGGAGATGAGGAAGTAATATCCAGCTCATCTGGTAATCGCACCGGCTCGTACGGGTCATTCCAAACCCCACAAACACGGGCCCTGTTGCCTCGCACTTGAGCCAGAGGATCTCTCCCGGCATGGGAATAAATAACCAACCTCTCGCGGTCGAGATAATGAATCCATGGGATAACAAAACCCTATTCCTGGAGATAAGAGGAACCGGTTGCTTACCGTAGCATATCAACTACGATCTCTATTCTTGATTTGGAAAAGGTGAGGGTTTCTTGTGTGGGTGTTATGTTTCTTGGCGCGCTCGAGCTTCGGTGTGAAGGTTGTATGTATGCTGATTACGTACTGGACATACTGAGATATGTACGTGATGGCTCTGTTGATTGCTTTTTTCTTCTGGGCTTTGTTTTCCTTTTTGTATATAGTATTGTGGAACGCTCAGCTCGCAGCGATCGCCGCCGCGGAACTGATTTGCTTTTTTCCATTTAGGGATTTAGATGGCATTGCGACGGGGGAAAGTAATTTGGAAGCGTTACGTTATTGACCTCTTTTTTTTTTTTTTTTTCTTTCCCCTTTTTATTTTCCGGGATGGGAGAGCACATCTCGTTATTTTTTCTGGGAGCCTCTTCGGACGAACACGACGCGTAATATGGGTTGAGGGTGGAGTGCGTACGTAAGGCCCTTTTCCTCCGGAATTTGTATCTGTTAGTACTATTATTCTCGTAATCTTTCCGAGATTTAAGCATTTAAAGGGGAAAAGAAGAAAAAGAAAAGAAAACTTTAATCACCTCTAGCCTCATCTCGCTTTAGATTTGGATCTCATCTATTTACTAAGGGATAAAACGCGGGGGAACCAAGACGGAACAGTGGGATGCTCCGTAAGGCCGTCGGGAAGCCGAGTGGCCCCGTAGGGTGTGACTTGTCGTTGGCAGCCTCGACCCAATAAAGTTTAATTCATCTACTCTGTTAACTTCAATGGGATTGAACTTGATGCAGACGTGGCCTGGCCGGAAACCGATACAGGTCCGGTATGTCCGAGAGGCTCCGCTAAGCATCGAATATTTTTTTTCGGCTTCCTTCGTGCAACACTACTCCGTACAAGTACATGTTCACGCGTCTGCCGGCACCGCTCCAAGAGTTTAGGGGGATTGTGCCGCTGTGGCGACTGCTGACGTCATGTTGCGAAGAGTAGATTTCTAATCGGGTAGAGAAGAAAAGGGCTTCATACATGTGGTGGATAAAATTCCCCAAGGAGGAGGTTCCGCGATCCGTGCACTCCGAGGATTGTTTAGGTTAGGGGCCAGGATAAGCTTTATTGTTAGAAATTCGATAATGGCCCTTCTCCTTTTCACCTACAATGTCTGCTTTACTATTTTATTTTCACAGCCCTGAATTGCGTATCTTATCTGGCCGTCAGCTTCTCCATCGGGGTGCCGGCATTGACAGGCCGAGGCTGGCGGGCGACACAAGTTTCAGTTTTTCGCTTTGTTCGTGCCCGTGCGGCAATGTTCATGCTTCAGTGCCACCACGTGGCTTTCCGATTGTGAACCGTAGGGAAATAGGCCGAGAGATGCGAAGTCGAAGAGTCGGAGTCCGTGCCTGTCGATAGAGTTTGCTTTGCCCGTGAGTTATGCGGTCATTACGGCTGTACGTACAGTAGTTTACGGGCTACCGTGTGCGACGGTGACTCCTCGTGGGAGGTCTCGGATAAATTGCCAGTTGCGTTTTATGCCTCCACCCAACCTTATCCTGTCGCTCACCATCGAAAGGTCAAAGCGTGGTTACTCTGAATAAAGCCCTTTTTTTGTTTTGTGTAAAGTCTGCGGTTGCAGAGCGTCGCAATTTTTTCCTTTCATATTTCTTTTTTTTAATCCCTGTCCTGGTTCCAATCAACTCATCCCACCGACTTTTGGGCCGCATATGTGACTGGCGCGCGACCGATGTCGTTTGCTCGCTGGCCGTCTGTCTGTGACTTGGCTGTCCTTTTCGGCACCACTTCCGGTCAACCGATCGTACTATGTATGACACGACTTCGTGATTCGAGCCCCCTTAGTTGCATATTCTCCTTCCTCTGCCTTACACAACCCAACCCTACTGTTGGTGGCGGCACTACAGCTTCTCCGCGCAGCGTGACGCTTACTCAGAAGAAGGACAGCTAAGGTGGCGCTCTTAGCCGCCTGCAGCAAACACGAGGCACCCTTGCAGCAGCACGAGGAAGGGATCGTCCTTCCATGCGAAGTCACAGAAAAATCGCGTGGGCCCAGGGATTTGACTTACCGTAACTTAAATAGATTAGCTGCTCGAGCGTTGCCCGCTGCTTGGGGAAGACTTCGCCCAAGCACAGCCGCTCCCAGTGCCGCTTCCGCAGCATACGCAGAAATCCATCCCCGCGCCCACACCTGGATTTGCCCCATGTTCGTAATTCTGTGCATGTATATACTGTACTATCCTGCGCCGAAGAACAATGAAAATTTAAAACCTGAAATTCGTCCAAATCTGTAATTCAAAAAAAGTTTTTTTTCTTTTCCTCAATGCATTCATCGCTCTGTTTAGGATTAGGATGTAATAATAAGACATTAGCTGTAATTTCTAAATGCTCCAGCTTGCTTGGATGGGGTTTGGAATTTGGTGAAACCCTTAATCCTCGCCGGTCACCATAGTTCATCGCTGTAAAATGCAACAGCAGAATTTTCTCTCACAGGAAGGTTGTGATTTCTCTGCGGGAGCCTGGGCCGCACTCACGTGAAGTCGGTGAGGATTGGCTTTTTCCCTAAGACGTCTCTGCCGGCGTCAGGGACCATGCTGGACCTAACATGCTCGGGTGATCCTGGTTGAATGGAAAGTCTGTTTGTAGAAGGTCAGACACTACGAACAAGGGGGGATGTGTTCTTCAGCCTGAATGATGCCGAAGCCTCGTTTTCCCCCGAAACTGATCAGGCCCAACGAATCTGACAAGGGTTCGTAGCCAACTCCGTTGACGCCGAGTGTTGGCATAATATGATATGTTAGCTAGCTGACTCGTATTATTTTGTACTGTAACTTGTCGCAGGATCGATCGTGGGATAATCTGCAATGCTGCTGTTGCGCAGTTGCTTCTGTGCGCTTGTCATCTCTCCTTGGACTGCTTGTCGTAAAGCGGCCCTCTGCTAACGGCGGCGCCCTGCCCTCACTCGGCTTAATTCTCCTCATTCACGACCGCCCTTCTAGCCTGTAACTTACCCACATCGGTCAGGCTCCCCCCCACGTTAAACTTCTCCGTCATTTCTGTCATTTGCCACCGTGCTTTGGTCGTTGTTTTTATTGTTTCGTTCTTAGACCATTAAAACACCAAGCAGCCTCAAGAGTCTTGGAGCGCCAATTCTATTGTCGCAACCTCTCTTGTTGAAGATTCCTGGGGGCTCCACTTGTGTCGAAAAGAGATTTTACCCAGCTTTTCGTTGTACCACTAGGATACTCTCCGAGATCGCTAGACAGGTTACGGATAGAATTGGATAGGGAGGGATATTGCAATAATAGTCATCCTAAGGTATGTTTGATCCGTAACAGTTGGTTTTCCTGTCGCAAACAGTAGCGCAGTTTAGTCTGGGACCTGTATTCAAGCGCTCTACTACCTTCGCTCCCCTAATCTAACGGTTTTGCATGGAGGGTAGTGCGTACCAAAGCAAGGCAGAGTTCAGACGCTGCCAATCAGCTCATCAGTCGTCCATTGACTGCTTTCTGTTGTACGATACTGCAAGTTCCCTCGTCGCTTGCCCATCAAACGAATATCCGGAAGTCTGCGTTACTCGGTAACGGCTATCTCAAAGAAGTCGCATAGACCCGCATAGGCCAAGGGATTATTCTAGAAAGAATATCAGATCCTATATCAGGCAACGACCGCCCGCCTGCTGATCTCTCGGGATTTTGCTGTGGGCTTTCTCGTCTTCCTCGCGTTATACTTTGTCCATCATACCATTAGACTGGGACGGTACAGGAGAGCCAAACTGATCTCCGCAAGGTTTGCTTCCATAGCAACACAACGTCCACCGGATTCATAACTAATCGCACGACCAGTCACAACCGTCCGCGACAAATTTCGCTTGCACCCACGATTTTTTACCAGCCGTAAGCCCACCCTCGGGAGATCAGACAGACGCAGATTGCGCAAAGGCGGTCTGTGTGTAGGCCTTCAATTTTCTCCTCTCTCCCTAGCTTCTTCATCCTACACGTCTGGTCGCAGGGCCCGCCGAATAGCCGGAACACTGGTCCTTTTCAACCTGTCGTCCCCGCGGCATACATGACGGCGGCTTGTCCTGACGGAGACTTCCATTGCGCACAAGAACATCGCATTCGCTCAACTGCTAGACACCCGAGCTCCACCAAACCTACAAGGTCATCTACTCAAGACTCCCCTTCGTTCCATCAGAGCTCTGCTAGCTTTGGCATCACCCTTTCTTCTGGCACGCGTAACATTGGTTTGCTATCGATTGCAAGTTCGGCACGCGATAGAACCGCCAGTGCAATCACAACCCTAGCATCAAAAGCCACCAGTTCTACCTCTTCCTTGCGGTCTTCTTCATCATTCAGTAGCCTTCGCAAGCAAGGAAACCCCGCCGCTAATCCAGTTCCAGACCGAACATCATATCTGACGCAACCTTCGGCACAATCATCCGAGTTGAGGTCAACTACTGCTAATCCACAGCCGCCGGCTGAGAATCCCTTTACAACTCCTCCTTTATCTCGAGCCGCATCACCAACGCTATCTCATTCGAGTTCAGGCGTACCACACCCTCCAAAAATGCATCAGACATCATCTAGGCTACTCCGTATGACCGATGAGGAGCGGCCTTTTACAAGAGTAAGTCTTTCTAGTGGCATCATTTCCATATCTGCGTCTGTCGCCGTTATCTTTGTATGACGTAACTACGTTTGTTGCCTTCCTGCCCCATCTCTAAATGGAGCCGAATGCAGTGAATGACATTTTTCATCCGATTATCCACCGTATACAGGTGATAGCCGGATCCTGCGACATTTCCGAACAACCTTCCGCTGTTTGCACTTCTAACAGCGTGCGAAGGTCATATTGTTCTATTATAAAAACACTCTATTTGCTCTCTTTCCCGCATGTATATCGAATTTTCCTCATCGTTGGGCTCATATTCTGACAATGTGAGAATCAAGGACTTCAAAGATCTCTTCTCTACGCTGATGGTCAGCCTACCATTGAGTCCTCATCGGGTTCGGTTCCGGAACGTTGACTTTACCTTCACTTCAGAGGAGGCAATCAACAATCTCGGCTCTCTGAAGTTCTCTCAATCGAATCGCATGCCGGACCCAAAAGACCCATCTCGGATCGTTACGACCACAACGACCACAACGTTCTCGATGGCCCGCGAGATGGCCAGATCGGTGTGTCAGCGATTCATGGACGCGAGGTTCATCGAGCCCGCAGACCTAAAGCCGGTTAATCTGTTCCCTCTTAAGCACGCTATCTGGCAGTTAACTCCAAAGGGAATTAATGTGCTTCAGCACTTCTGTCAGCGGAATGGAATTACTCAGCCTCATGTTATGAGCCTCATCGCCTCAAGCCGGAACACAATGCAGCTAGTAACATTGGAACGAGATTCGGTTACGGATAAGCTTTCTCACGATAGGGCCACAATTGAAGTCATCTTCCGACGTTTCGTTGGTCAAGAGGGGCCGAACATTTCGACGTCAGTTTCGTCGTCTGATTCTGACTCGATTAATGACTATTACAACGGCCTTGTTGGAGTTAAGATGGCAAGGGATCGTAAAGTCTCTGATCGAACAGTACACAACACTTTCACGGGGAAGGCAACCGTGGATTGGCTAGTCGATTGTTGCACTACGGTAGATAAGAGAGAGGCCTACGAGATCGGCTCATCATTTGTGCAACTTGGTCTTATTCATTGCGTATTAGAGGACAAATCTTATGTACAACAGCACCCCCGCGAAGCGAGCTTCCAGCCCACTAGGCAGGCCGTTTATGCTTTGACCGACAAGGGACAGCGACTGGCTGGTTGGGTTACCAGAGACCAATCGTTTGATAGCAACGGCTCAGGAAAGATAGGAAACCAACCCGGATCCTCAAGAGCTGATGTCCCACGAGAGACGAACACCAATCGTCTAACTGTTATTCTCAGTGATGCGGCATTGCGGCTTCTGTTTAGAGAGCATCTCCGTGACACCCACTGCGAGGAAAATCTGTCATTCTATCTGGATGTTGTAGAGTTCACTTCGACTTTCCGAGCGATTGCCCGAAAGAATGAGCCTCCAAGGATTGATACGGTTAGGGAGACGCTGGCCGCAGCCTATGGTGCGTATTAAAGAGCTCTCCGGGTCATGGATTTAGACTAACCTCCATACTAGGTCTCTATAATGCATTTCTGGCGCCTGGTTCTCCATGCGAATTAAATATCGATCATCAATTGCGCAATAGCCTTGCGAGTCGGATGACTAGAGCTGTAGGTGACGACCAGGGAATGATCACTAGCCTGAGGGAGGTTGCCGACCTCTTTGATGAAGCACAGAACCAGGTCTTTAAACTAATGGCCAGTGTATGTTGCCTAATCCCTTGAAGCGGATTCTTTGTAAAAGCTAGCTAACTGATAACGTTATACAGGATTCTGTCCCGAAGTTCCTCAAGGAGCCCAGATATGCCACCGTTCTTCGCGAACACGACTTTGAGAACGCTGTTGCTTCCAATCAGTATGCCCCACACATCACGTCTGAGCGGGCGATAAGTAAACTGGTGAGGTACGCTGGCTCCCGCGAGCGGTGAACAATATGCTGTTTCACCCGTGCCTTTCCGGCATATTGTATCAGATAATCCTCGCCGCTCATGTCCCAAGCTATACATCTACGATTGTCTTTCTCATATGCTACTTCATTGCCGGGCCGACAAGTTCAGTTGGTGAATGAGGAAGCTACTAAAATTTCTTAGTACAACCGGCGGAATAGGAGAGCATATGGTGGCGGAACTGGACCTCCCTAATAAAGATCGTGCTCTTCGTTAAATGCATGCATCTGCCTTTAGGCTAGGTGTTTCAACTAATATGGGAATGTGGTATGCACGCATCCTTAAGGTGGCGTTCGTGTTATGATCTGTTTTTCAATGTACTTAGCTCTCCTTTTTCCGGTTTCGTGCCCAATTACGTGCCGTTGGTGGTTGGTTATATCACCCAAGCGATGTAGCTTTGATGAGGCCGGGGACGTTTCGACGCTCTTCCATGTGCACGATTCCCCCCATCTTTCTATCAAAAGAATTGGAGGTGCGTGATTGACTGAGGGGGTATATGTTCGAGACCTGAACATCGTCCCGGGCAGACATTTTCAATGACAGTTCATGCTTTTTTTCCGGGTGACATACATAGATTCACTCTGACATTACTGGTTTATTGAGATCGATCTCACAAACAATGAAATATTCACCGAAGTTTGGCGTTTTCTCGGAGGACTCGTGGTTATGGGGCCAGGGTCATCCGTAGATGGGCTCCCCACCCATTCCCTGATTGTACACGCTACGTAGCCAACCACAATTGCAATGGCTAGACCAAAGCAGTCCGACCCTGCTTCTGAGGATTTGAGACGCGTACGAGCAAAAGAATTTTCGAATATGCGTCAATCAGCAAGTTCCACAAGAGTCCTACAAAGCCGGATGAGTATCGAAAGCACAATCGGCGGAAGCTTAGCAATTTTTGACTGAGAAAGGGGAGAGGAGATAGCTTTGGTAACTCATATCGAGCATCTTTGTACAATGGGTTTCCCGCTGGCGCTTTGAGCAGTTCAGTAAATGACGGGTATCTCTAATCAACCATGAGCTCCTTTCTTCGAAGACGCCTATGACGGGGCTCTTATATATTGGTATTTATTTTGATGTGGCTAGGGAGATGTAGCACAAGCCGGTGTGCAACTGGGGGAGATAAAACCGTTCACCTGGGGTTTAATCGTCTTTAGTTCTTCTGGTACGACTTTAACGTCCGTAGAGTGACCTTGCATGAAGGTTTGGAGTTCGAGGTTTAGAGGTGGGGGTTCTTTTTAGCCGTTCGCTGTTTAGACGATAATCGTTCGAAGTAGTTTTCTTCTGTAATTCAAGGATCTTGTTGTTTGTAGGGTAAACCGCGTGGCGGTGGGGTGATGGAGGCGACAGTTATATCGGTGGAGGTTGGCGCAGACGCGTTGAACCAAACGGTCAGTTGCAATATGTTACCCACGCGCCACCCTACGCGCCCATTTCTTTATCACTGTCGCTAGGTAGGATCAGTCTTCACATCAATCAAAAGAATTTTACTTGGGAACTGTGGAATACTTGAAACTGAAGGCCACTAAGCATTGAATAGACTGACACGGAAGCTCTCTAGCCATGGCTATGATAAATAGAAGGCCTTAGCTAGGGCAGATAGGAGGCCTGTGGCTATGAGGTTTCATATTAGTATAGGCTCACAGACATGCTATAACGCGGAAGGTTTAACTAAAGGTGCTATCGTAGAGGCAGTACTACGGACGTTCTCTGAAAACTTGAATCAAATATTGTTATTCTAACTTTCTGTTTACCACAGTGAGGAGAAGCACAACGCTAAATAGCGAAAATAAGTAAGGAAAGAAAAACTCTTCTAGTGTCTCGTCTGGTTGTTTTCCAGTTCCAGAGAGTCCTCGTTGGCGTTGCACCTTCCTATCTGGTGAGATATTCCCATCTCTTTCTCCTCACCTGGGCCACCCGTATCTCTTCCCCTTCCCATTCTCTGGTGTCCTTCCCTGTCTCGTCTCCTATTTCCCCTATTGGAGGCAGTATCAGCTCCTTTCTGTGTTTATGTTCTCGTTATGTAGGCGATTTCTCATTGTTTCCTATTTTAGGAGTGATGCGATTGCCGAGGCATATATGCATTCTGACTTGACCGACCATAAACAGATTCATCTCCCAACCGAAGCAAATACAACAATGGCCGTCAAGGGCGAGCCTATTGCCCCAAATAAAGGCAGCCACGCTCAAGGGAGGATACTAGGCACAAATCTGACACCAAAAGAACAAGTGCAGACCTACCTAAACATCTGGAAAACGGAGGACTATAAAGTTAGGCGTGATCCGCCTTTCCATGTCAACAGCTCTATTTGTACACTCTCCATGCTGACAATTGGCAACCTTTCAGGGATTCGACTCAGATTTAGTCAGAGACCAAATCCGTCTCGTATCTGCGGCAGCGGAGCCGACTGCTACGGCCACGTTTGCATATACCGTCACAGCGCCGTTCTGTAATCGCTTGGGCGCCCTGCATGGAGGAGCTGCGGCACTGGTCTTCGATATCTGCACTAGTGTTGCCATTGCGCCGATCGCATCGGATATCTGGGGCGTGGCCAGAGTCAGCAGGACACTGAATATTACGTATTTGCGACCAGCCCCTATGGGTACGGAGTGCTTGATTGATTGTGAGGTGATGCATGCAGGGAAGCGGTTATGTGAGTCCTTGGAATGCTCTCTGCTGTTGGGCTGCTAGTACTGTTACTGAATTTCGGTGGTATCAGGTATGATTAGAGGGGTTATGAAACGCAAAGATGACGGTGCCGTGCTATCCACAGCGGAGCATGGGAAAGTAAGCATAAATACGGGGCAGAATTCCAGGCTCTAATGCCATTGGCTATTGGTGACTGCACTTGCATTATCTGCTAGAGCGTGGGAACATGAATGGGTTTCTGTGATAGGTAAACAACCTGTAGGTTTTAAATGACCTATCTAAGGATAAATGTTTTGATCTATTATAGAGTCTATAGCTAGAATTAGGGCCTTCAGGCTTCTCGGCGCCCTCGAGAGCCAGCCGCAAAACCCAAGTCCCAAGAACACATGATAAATGGATAGAAACCTGTCGGATACTTTGAATTTGTTGGACGGCGCCCTTTTTACCAAACCTGGAATTCTAAAATAACCAATGAATCGCGCCCCAGCATTATATGAGAGGAAACAAATAAACGGAGCCGCTAAATTGCATAATATACGTATTACCACATGAATCTCTGAACATTTCCAGGTTCCTGGGGCCACTTGAACCCGCGATAGAGAAAGAGATACATTGTGAAAGAGTTGACAAACAGAAACCAGACTGTCTCAAGCCATAACTGGCTGCTGAATCTGCAATCAAAGAATTTTCTAAGATAGGAATGGGACCCAGAATGGGACCTCGCCTTTTCAATTGTGAAAAGGGAGTTTGGTAGGTAGAGTCTCCACATCATCCACGGTAAGATAAAGTAGCGTGGCTCAACAAGAGGAGCTGTAACCAGAGATAGTGCTGTGGCTGTGAGCCAGACTATCACGAAACTGACTCTATTTGCCCGAGTAGTAGCTAAGTCATCTCTGCCATTGTTCTTTCCCTTGGGAGGTTTCGTTTGTATGCTGGTGGACCTCTGAGTCCCACCTAAGGCTATGATGATAGCCCATCCACAAACGAAATAAATCGGAACAACAAGGTATTTCGCGGCCGGATGGCGCAAGAGGACCCACCGGAAGACGTAAAAGACATAGTGCCGATTGTCAGCGAGTAGGAAGGGATGCACTATTGTGTTGAAACGGACAATGCAAAGCATGAGCCCAGTAAATATAAACGCAACGCTTAGTCGTGGGTGATCTCGGGTGTACTTGTTGTTTAATCTCGGGAATCGACGGAGTGTTCCTGGGGAAAATGCGTTGATCAAGTAGGGGTAAACAGCAGGAAATGAGAAGAACATGAAATAGGGCCAGATGTAGAGCATCTGCGACAAATGTAAAGATGCGACATGGTTCGACTTATCGCCTAATGGTGTACCATATCAGAAAGACGACTAGCAAAGCATCGACTAACTTAAAAGAAGAGGAAAATGCAGACTTACCGAGGACGACACCCCCATTCCATATGGTAAATGCCCCGAATGCTATCAGCAGGGCGAGATGTGGAGTTAGTGCTGACAGGACAACATTAATGCTACCCAAGGCTGCGAAAAGTAGTGAAATACTGGTCTTGAAGTAGTCTAGAATCAAGTTAGACCAAAGCCTATTGCCCCTAGTGTAGCCTCATAGACCCACCTTGAAGCCATGCGTTGTTAACTGGTAGGTCGTATATATAACCGGATTTCCAACCCCTAACCATAATATCCCGATATGTCTGGTCTTTCGCTTTCAATGTCGCTAGTTGAATTGCTTTAGTTTCTAGGATCTGAACGGCATCGAGTCCCCCATAGAACACAACGATCCAGAAGATGTTTGTCTGTCTGTAAAGAAGAGCCACGATTCCCTGAACGACGAAAATTGAATTAAGTAGTAGAGAATGTCCTAGACTACGCTTCGATTTCACACTACTCTTGCCCGAGGAGAAAATCGGGTGAGCGAGGAGAACCCAAAAAATTGACCACGGTTCGGTGTAGTATAATGCAGAGAAGAAGAAGAGCGGGGGGAAGAGGGCTATGTTGAGAGCGGTGTGCACTGCGAAGTTGAAAGCGCGAATCGAGTCTTCACTCGAGATATCCGTTGGGGGCCTCTCAGCCTTCTTGGCTTGGGATTGTAGTAATTTATGTATACTGCATGTTGCTACTGGGATTGCGACTATCACAGCGATGCAGTTTTGCAGGCGAAGGGTGAAGGTTTCGCAACTGGAGATATCGAAATATTTCGTTATCGATTGTAGAACTGGAGAGAAGAGATACCTGCTGGGAGTTAGCCAGGAGAGCAAGATAATTATGAGAGAGAAGTTTACAAGCCCGGGGGGGTGGTAATCTTTGGGTCCCATATGTGCCATTTCCCCTTACAGTATGCCTGGGCTTGGGGAACGTGGAATACTTCGTCCTAGGGCATGAGCAATCGACTGTTAGTATTGTTAAATGCCAATACGATAGCGCATCTAGTATTGTTGGCTTGCACGCACAAGATATGGTTCCGGCACGTTTAGGCTGACTTGTTGAAGCCATATACCTCCCACAACAATGAGCAGACTGCCGGCAATAATCGGGAATGAGATTTGCCGAGCCATACGTAAAGGAATTCCAACTAAGCATTCACAATTCTAGTAACAGGCTTGGAGTTGTACTCGAAATCTGCATTGTTCATGGAATGGTTGAGGAATGTCGTTGACATTTTAGTGTTGACGGGTAACCGGTCATGTTAACGCGAAGCCCAAGTCTCAGTACTAATTGATTGAGGACTATGGCTCTACCCTCACCCCCAGGTTTGACCCCACCAGAAATTGCCTTTATTTGTGAGATGGAGATGGTTACTGTTGTGCCAAGACAGCGTCTTGAAGGCCTCGAACTTCTAGGGGTGAGTTGGGCCCGAAAGAGACTTGGAAGTTGCTGAGGCCTATTATCCCAGGGACCAACAGTGCCTCTCCACCCACCGCATCGAGCCTCTTTGCCTCTCTGGTTAGCTCTCCTCCTCAAGCGCCAACGCCGCGCAAATATTCTTCCCCCCCCATGGTTCCATCCTACCGCCCTAACATCGATTCTGGACATCGAAAGAAATAAAACGGATCAATTCTCTCCACCGCCCCCTCTCCCGCCTCCTGCCACTGGAGAGGCTACCACAAGCCCGCCCTTTTTGCTCTCGTCAACGGCCGATGCCCCGGATGGAGCGCTTCCGTACCATTGGCTGGAGCTGGGGGAGATATTGCTCGATGCGGCACCGGATGACGTGGTTGATCCAGACACAGTGAGGCGGCTAATGCGGGACCTTCGAGAGATAAGAATGGCAAAGATAAGAGCTGGTGTGGTCGTATTAGATGGTAGTGGGATGGTCGGGTTAAAGGGGGTAGGGGGAATGGAAGTCGGTGAGGGCAGAGCTTTCATTTCAGGAGTAGTGGATGGGTTGAGGTAGGTTTAGACACTTGGCGGAGAGCTCGTGTGTAGTATGTGTATGCTGACACTTATCAACAGGAAGATCGGTACATCTCGGGAACAGGCTCTTCGGGAGAGGGAAGTTGAGGAAGGAGATGATGCATATGATCCAGTTGAGAATGGCGATGAAATGGATTTGTGATCCTGCAAGAAATCACTCCGGCACCAGATCCGATTTACATTTGGGGTTTCCCCTCAACCGCCCTCAAGCCTACAGCTCTAAAACTACGGACACCCTGAGCAAGCTATTGAGGCTTTTGTCACTGAGGTTCTTTCGAAACTTGCAACTACTTATTTGAACCGCGGACATATCGGTTCACCAATTCGAACCCAATCTGTGACAAAGAATCTCTCTTCATACCGTTAAGTCTGAATCGCTCTCCAATTTGATCTGGATGTTGGTGGAGTGGCCTGCGCTTGGCACCCCACGGTTTGAAATCTCGTGTCCTACAGGAGACCGGATGGCTACCGCGTCCTGCTTAAGTGCTTCGAATTCTTTGCTATCGCTGCAAAACGCATGAGGCAGGACATTGCGATTCTTCTGGAGTATTGCGATGAGAAGGATAATGAAGAGTGGGGTAAGGGGAGCCTTACACAGGGCCCACCAAATTGAGTATAACAGGAATTTTCATGAAAGAACATTCCATGTCAGGGAGGGCCTTCAACTCCTATATGATGCTATTAGTTTTAGGTTAGTAGTAATACCGGAAAGGGTTGTCTTCCTGGAGGATCCGGTTACTTGTTGCCGGTACACCACCGAACAAGGATCTAACGGTCGAAAGGGATTGTCTCAAAAACCGGACAAGCGCCACATTGAGTTGGCTAGCATAAAATAAGAATTCCTTGGCATAATGGCGCCACATAGAACCGCAGAGTCGAATCAAATGTGATACCATAGCACGCATATTCTCATACACAATACAACTTGTTTTGCTACTAAATTCTGAGATGCGGGGTCCAACTGCGGGGCACATCCGCTCGTACAAGGCGGTGACTTAGCGAGCTCTTCTAGAAGGTTCTAACCTCGCACTGAAAGGCAGCATGTATGTTCGTAAGGCGCGGCAACATTATTCAAAAGCGGGCCGGACAACTAGCCCTTCTAACATCCAGCCTTCTACAGCCTGTATGTATCTAACATATACCCCTGTCTATTCTTATCTAAACTAGGACAAGGACACTAGATCGGGACCTACACTGATCTTTGAGTGATCCGGATCTATACTCCTCAGGCTCGATTACGGCTCAGGCAATAATTTGTGCCGTGCAAAGATAGCTGACGTTAAAGATGGAGAATCCGGCATTGATGTTCAAGGAGAAGGGCAACCGGTATGATTAGTGGTTCAACGATATTTGGGGCGCGCTAACTGGCTTGACTGATAGCCGGTTTGAAGAAGGTGACTATAAAGGCGCAGAGAAGTGCTATACTGAAGCGTCCGTTTCTCGTAACCGCTTTGTATATACCTACTAACTCTGATATCCGAGTAGCATTGTTCGTGACCCGAAGAACCATATTTTCTTCACCAACCGTGCATTCGCTCGCATCAAGCTCTCTTCTTGGGGCGACGTTATAGATGATTGTATAAAGTCAATCGAACTCTCCCCACAGAATATGAAAGCCTTCTACTATCTCGCCCAAGCTCAGTTGGAGCTGAATCGCCCAAACGAGGCGCTTGCCTCAGCGCGGAAAGCATATGACATCTGCGTTGATACTGGCAGCACGAGTATGAGTTATATCTCAGCGTTGGTGCTGAGGATAAAGAAGGAGCTTTGGGAACACAGAGAAAGAAGTAGAATTAGAGATCAGGATGAGCTCTTGGCGGAGTTAACGGATAGGCTTGAGCGTGCGAGAGATATGCAGGAGGCGGCAGTGAGTGGGGATCTCGACAGAGGAGAAAAATCAACCAGCGAGGCCGAGGAGGATATAAGAATTATCCATGACATCTCGCAACGGAAGATAGATGAGTTACATAGGGTTTTTGCACTCGCACATCCCAATAACCTTAAAAAGAGGGTTAGCAAGTCCGATTATCTCCACAGCTGGAGACAGAAATTAATGGTCCCCGCAGGAAGTACCAGACTGGATAATAGACAACATTTCGTTCTCTGTTATACATGACCCTGTTGTGGTAGGCCACCAATCCCTATTTTCCCGCAGCTTGTGCTCTAACAACGATCTAGACAAAGACAGGCCAGTCGTACGATAGATCTAGCATTATGGAGCATATACGACGGTCTAAGACGGATCCGTTGACCCGAGAGCCACTTCTTGAGTCTGAACTCCGACCAAACCTGGCTCTGAAACAAGCTTGTGCAGCATTTTTGGAAGAAAATGGGTGGGCAGTAGACTGGTGATACCTGGAGATATACTCCCTAAATGATCAATTGGCGATTGGATGACCATCTCAGGTTTACTGAGACCGCCCAACATCACTTTCATTGCGTGTGATGAGCAACGGAGCAGTGGTCATGCATTTTTTATGGCGTTTCGCTCATGCATTGGTCTATCTGTCACTGTTTATCTCTTGGTGGGCCTAACGGATGAGAGGTGTTTCGTTCATGCATTGGTCTATCTCTCACTGTTTATCTCTTGACGGGTCTAGCGGATGAGAAACGTTGAGAATGGTTCACATAGCCGTCAAGAACAGTATATATATTCTCGAATGTTCCTATATTGTATAGAGCTACGAAACCACAGTGCTTCCGTCCGTCTCGAGCACTAATGGCTGCAGCGCGACTGGTCAAGATGCTGGGCAGCACGATCCATTGTGCCCTATCATTTTTTGCATCCAGAGGATATGCTACGAAATGGTAGGATATATGGCATGTTAACATGATTTGTAGGCCTATGTATGAAAAACGATAGGGTACATTGTACCCTATCATTTTCTCCATCTAGAGGATATTATGCTACAAAATGGTAGGATATATGGTATATTAACGTGATTTATAAGCCTACACATGAAAAACGATAGGGCACATTGTACCCTACCATTTTTAGCATCCGGAGGATATTATGCTATGAAATGGTGAGATATATGGTATGTTAACATGATTTGTAGGCCTACGTCCGAAGTGCGTTATTAGGACTATCAGGAGCCACACCCGTCGAGCCCAACCACCACATTAGTGTTGGAATTCTTTGCATCTCTTGTGCCCGCAATTTAAATGGTAATCATATTTGTAGATGGGCTTATCTCTGGAACTAGATGTTTAGATGTTGTCACGTGTTGACGATTGGTCATCACGGAAGATCCCGACTCCCTGGTCGCAACGATGTAAACAAACATCGATCGCGTCTCTTGAACACCATTGTACCGCACCCTCAAAAAAATATTACCGTCACTATGAGGATCGTTGAAGTGATCATTGACGGCTTCAAGTCATATGCTGTACGAACCGTGATTTCTGGGTGGGACGAAAGTTTTAACTCAATTACGGGACTAAATGGTAGCGGGAAGTCCAACATGCTTGATTCAATATGTTTCGTCCTGGGAATAACGAATATGAGCACAGTCAGAGCTCAGAATCTCCAAGTGAGTCTTCTATGCTGATGGCCGATAGACCTACTTGGCTAATTCAGATCGTTAGGACCTCATTTACAAGCGGGGGCAAGCGGGGGTCACGAAAGCTAGCGTGACAATTGTCTTTGATAATCACGATAAAAAGAAGAGCCCTATTGGGTTCGAAGAATATGCGCAAATACAGGTTACTCGACAAATTGTCCTCGGCGGCACGAGTAAGTATCTTATTAATGGGCATCGGGCTCAACAGCAGACGGTCCAGAACCTATTCCAGTCTGTCCAACTCAACATCAACAATCCCAATTTCCTCATTATGCAAGGCCGGATCACTAAGGTGCTCAATATGAAGCCGGTAGAGATCTTGTCGATGATTGAAGAGGCCGCAGGAACCCGAATGTTCGAGGACCGGAGGGATAAAGCACTCAAAACAATGGCGAAGAAGGAGATGAAGGTCCAGGAGATCAACGACTTGTTAAAAGAAGAGATTGAACCGAAGCTAGACAAACTCAGGACGGAGAAGCGTATATTCCTGGAGTTCCAACAAACGCAGAGTGATCTCGAGCGACTCACAAGACTGGTTGTTGCTCATGACTACTTAAAGAATAAAGACAAGCTCCGGCAGACGGCGAGCGATCTAGAACAGAAGAAACAACGAGCAAAAGACCTGGAAGATTCAGTGTTGCGCCTGAAGAATGAGATTTCCCATCTTGAAGAGGATATCAAACGAACAAAAGCACAAAAAGACAAGGAGCTTCGGAAAGGCGGGAAATTCCAAGCCATGGAAGACGGTGTCAAAGCTCACTCGCACGAACTTGTCCGGCTGACCACTATCCTTGACCTAAAAGCGACAAGTATCAAGGAAGAAAAAGAAAAGCGAAATGGTGTCCAGAGAACTGTCTCAGAACTCGAGATCCAATTAAAGGAGAAAAGAGTGCTCTTCGAGGAATTGAAGTCACGATATGACAACGCCAAAGCGGAGCTAGAGAAGAAAACTCAAGATGCGGAGAAGAAGGAGGAACTGCTTCAGACACTACTCACTGGTGTAGCTTCGAAAGAGGGCCAAGAGAGTGGCTACCAAGGACAGCTACAAGGTAAGGGCTAGTTGGTGGATCTGCAGAAGCCTGTACTAATAACCATCAGACGCGAGAAACCGCGTTAGTGCTGCTACCACCGAGCAGGAACAAGCTAAGCTCAGAATCACACACCTTGAAAAGCGAATAAAGGAGGAAGAGCCCCGAGCCAAAAAAGCAAAGGAGCAGAATTCCGGATTACTTAAGGACTTGGATGGACTTCGCTCTCGGTCAAGGAAGCTAGAATCTGAACTTAGTAAGCTAGGCTTTGAGCCAGGGAGAGAAGAAGATATGTACAAGCAGGAAGCCTCTTTACAACAGCGGATAAGGGGACTTCGCGAACAGGCTGACGGTCAAAAGCGGAAAGTTGCCAATATCGACTTCAGTTACAGCGATCCATCCCCAAGATTTGATCGTTCCAAAGTGAAAGGACTGGTAGCTCAGCTGTTTACCTTGGATAGGGATAAGGCACATGCTGGGGTTGCGCTAGAAATCTGCGCCGGCGGCCGCCTTTACAACGTGGTTGTTGATTCTGAGGTGACTGGCACCCAGCTCTTGCAGAATGGAAAGCTGAAAAAGAGAGTCACGATTATTCCATTAAACAAGATTGCTGCACTGCGGGTTGCTGCAGAGGTACTTTTAGAATATCCAGTCATGGTAACCTTTGCTAACACGATGTTAGAGAATTGGTGCTGCCCAAAGGATCGCCCCTGGCAAGGTTGACCTTGCACTATCTCTGATCGGCTATGAGGACGAGGTCTCTGCCGCTATGGACTACGTATTCGGATCTACCTTAATTTGCGCAGATGCCGAGACAGCTAAGAGCGTGACTTTCGACCCAGCAGTTCGTGTCAAAAGCGTCACTCTTGAAGGTGACGTGTATGATCCTGCTGGCACTCTGTCTGGCGGAAGCTCAACAAATTCAAGCGGGGTTCTGGTTACATTGCAGAAGTTAAATGAGCTCACCAAAGAATTGACTCGTCAAGAGAACTCCCTTGTTGAATTACAATCGCTTATGGCGAGAGAGAAGAAAAATATGGATCAAGCCCGGACGCTGAAACAAGAGCTCGATTTGAAAACGCATGAACTTAAGCTCACGGAAGAACAAATAAACAGCAATTCTTCTTCAACCGTGTGTAGCCGGTTTCCCCCAAAAGGTAGATACATACTGACAGACAATAGATCATCCAAGCAGTTAGGGAGATGAAAGAGAATATAATCCAGCTAAAGAATGATACCATGAGTGCAAAGACTCGGCAGGACGAGGCGATGAAAGATATCAAGCGTATAGAGCGGGAAATGAAGGACTTCGATAACAACAAGGACGGCAAGCTTGCTGAATTACAGGTTTGTGGATAACATATGCCCACCCAGAATCTTTGCTAATGTTCCTCAGAAATCCCTAGACTCACTAAGGAAAACGCTAGGCAAGAATTCGGTATCCGTGAAGGCAGTGCAGAAGGAGCTCCAAGGGGCACAGTTAGAGTCTGGTAGGAGATCGTCATGAGAATTTAGATATTGGAAGGGCTGATAATCTATAGAGCAAGCTGCGGCAGACTTATCTGCTACGCGAGAGCAACTCGAGGAAGCGGACTCTACGCTGAGGGCACAGGAAGAGGAAGTCCAGGCACTGAAGCAAGAGCAGACCCAAATCAAGGTTGGTGGAACCAGTTAGGATCTCTCCGAATGTACTTGCTGAAGAGAGAGTAGGATGCCCTTGATATCGCCCAAGCACGTCTCGAGGACGAAAAATCCAAACTGAGTGGTTTCGACGATGAACTTCATGCTTTAGAGGAAGCTTCAAGATCTAAGGCCTCACAAATCACTGAGGATGGTCTTGAGATGCAGAGGCTCGGTCACCAGATTGAAAAGTTACATAAAGAGCAGCAATCCGCAGCGCAGATGGTTGCACATATGGAGAAGGAGCACGAGTGGATCGAGGACAACAAGGATAGCTTTGGTCGCCCTGGAACGCCATACGATTTCAACGGCCAGAACATCACGGAATGTAAATCTTCACTCCGTAACCTGACAGAACGATCTCAGGGTATGAAGAAAAGGATTAATCCGAAAGTCATGAACATGATCGATAGTGTGGAGAAGAAGGAAATCGCACTGAAGAACATGATGAAGACTGTAATCAGGGATAAGAGAAAGATTGAGGAGACGATAACCAACCTTGATGAATACAAGAAGGAGGCACTACAGAAGACTTGGCAGAAAGTAAATGGGGATTTCGGTCAAATCTTCGCGGAGTTATTACCAGGCAGCTTTGCTAAGCTAGATCCTCTGGAAGGGAAGGAGATCACTGCTGGACTGGAAGTCAAGGTCTCCCTGGGCAAGGTGTGGAAGCAGAGTCTGACAGAATTGAGTGGTGGCCAACGGTATACACTCCCAGTACTAAAGGTTCGAGACGTCTAATCTGATCATAACCTTTTAATTCACAGGTCGCTTATTGCCCTTTCGTTAATAATGGCTCTCCTCCAATTCAAGCCTGCGCCCATGTACATCCTTGATGAAGTCGATGCAGCGCTGGATCTTTCCCACACACAGAATATCGGCCGACTAATCAAGACCCGCTTCAAAGGCTCCCAGTTTATTGTTGTCAGTTTGAAAGATGGAATGTTCCAGAATGCAAACCGTATTTTCAGGACTCGATTTAGTGAGGGTACCAGCGTTGTTCAGGCTCTGACCCCGGCGGACTTGAAGTGATGGATAGTACCTAGTTTTTAGGGAAGGGGTACTTTTTGGGACGACTACAATGATCGGATAGATTAGTGCTTTATGTGTATACGGCGATTTCTCTACTTTTGAGTTTATCCTAGGGTTCGAGGCGGCATTAGGCGTAATGGAAACCACTATAGTCTCTTCTGCGAAACTTGGAGCTGTGGCTTTGAATGTTGGGCTTGTTTACATGACAAAAGACTGATAAGATAATCACGTGTTGCAGTCTTGTCGGTGCTCGGCATCAACCATTATTTTCGGAACCCTTCTAGAATACCCGTAATTCTATCTCCACAACCACCATATTCCAGCTCCTGTCTCACAACGCATCGTCAACGGGAAATTTGCCATTCCTATACATACCGCCCAACAGCCATTGCTCATGGCAGAGCAAACGCTGAACATCCCGCAACTCATCGTTGTGGCGATCGTTGGTTTCGTGGTGTTGCGGTGGTTCTTCTCGTCGCCATCGTCGAGTTCTAGCAATGCTCCACGTCCATCAGCAGCTAATTCTGGTCGGAGGATCGACCCAGTGCAGGTTGAGATGCTCTTGCAGATGTTCCCACAGGTTGGAATAAGGGAGATCATGTGGGACCTGCAACGTAATGGGGGGAACCCGAATGCGACAACCGAACGGATCTTGAGTGGACGGGGGCTGGAGACTGTAAGTTCTACCTCTTTTGAGAGGCCGTCATTGGGATATAATTTTTTTGGCAGAATTTGCTAATATGGAGGGATCGTTGTAGCCACCAATCTCATTCCAGCCCCACGCGACTGAGACCAGCGCAAACAGGCAGTCAACCTCATCCTCAAACTCGGCCTCGACAATAGCAGCAGCGAATGCAAAGAGCTCCCAACCAGATCTGATCACGCGATATAACCTTTCCTCCAAACTTTCCGCCGCATCTCAGGGAGATCAAAGCAGCACTAAAAACACAAGTCAAACGCCATCGGGAAAACAGGCGTGGTCACAAAACAAAGCTGAGCGCGCGCAGTTGTTGCAGCGGAGGAGAGAGGAGATGATCCTCGCGGCGAGACGCAAGATGGAGGAGAAGGACCGGTTGGCTGCTCGAAATGGTATCTCGCTCTAAGGACATTTATTTTGTCGACGAACGGTCCACCAGATTTCCGGCGGTATGGCAATCGCCAGGTGTCTGGTTTTAGTTGC
Organism: Glutinoglossum americanum; assembly: GCA_020080175.1. Lineage (NCBI taxonomy): Eukaryota > Fungi > Ascomycota > Geoglossomycetes > Geoglossales > Geoglossaceae > Glutinoglossum > Glutinoglossum americanum. The sequence continues at coordinate 26,047 of JAGHQL010000032.1, read as the reverse complement.
ATTTAGCCTATGTTTTGTGGTTTGTGTCATAGTCAAGTGTAGCGGGATGGACGGCAGGGCGAATAACAGATACACAGTGACGGACTTTCTTCTCCGGCGGCTATGATTCATGTCTTTGATACATACAGCCTGCCACAAAAGCGAAGTTCGCCCCCTACAATCAAAGAGCAGCTCGGAAGAGAATATGCAAGCGGCGGGGGCACACGAAACCTGGGATGATTTTGCCACACCCCGGTCAGAACTGTATTTCTGACTCTTCACGTTCATGGCTGGAATACCGAGCATTTGGCGAAAGGGCTGCGGTTCCTTGAGGCGCTTGTACAGCTATGTATTTTGGACAGGTTACAAGGTGTATGTACATATAGCCCATGAGGGCAAAAAGTCAAAGTAAGGATTGTAGGCTGGTCCAGAGAGTTGAGCCCGCCGTCATATCTGCCGACCCACCGCTAAAAGCCCCAGGGAGGAGCGTGGAAGCCCCGGTTGCCCCGCTGAGAAGTTCCATGGGGTGACTACATTATGTATCACCCCTAAGGAAGGATAGAGAAAGACTACCATCGCATGGCGAGACGAGCGATTTCTGAGAATAATAATGAGCCCAGGGAGAGACGTGATCCATTTTTGCCGTGTCTCACAATTAACGCCAGATTTTCCGAGATAAAACCACAATCATCACAGCTCCTCTCCCCCTTTCAAACTCTCCCTCCCGTCTCATAAACTTAGTTCGTCCAAACTCAGCCGGTCGATACTCCGATGTCTCCTAACCATCCCTAGCCTGTAAAACCTCTCCTCGCCGCCTGCACTCCTCCCCCCAATCCACCACTTCTCTCCTCCCAGTGCATCACTAAACCCTTCGGTCGAACTACACGAACTGCGTCTCCGCCGTCCGGAGCCGCCTCCCGATTGACCAGCGGTCGGGGTGCCAGGAGATCGTGACAGTGGCGAGGTGGAAGTCTGTTGGGCGGTGCGGGTTGACTGGAGGGATTGCACGGCTGTCGTTGTGGGTCCTGCCGCTAGGGATTTTGATGCTATTGCACGGGGGTTTGCGGATGTTGATGTGACATGGGTGGAAGAGGCTGATGTGTGGTGGGAGGACTGTTGTGATGAGGGTGATGTTGGAGGAGCGGAGGAAGCTTGTGAGATAGCTGAATGGGCACGGAAGGCCGCAAGGAAGTTCGAGAGAAACGGGCGATTTGTTGGCATGACTAATCTGTGGTTGCGGTTGGGTAGAGGAATGAGTACTTGAAATTCTGCCCGGTCGATAAGGCTCTTTATAAAAGCCTTGCTTGGCTGGCCTTGGGCTCGCTGCACCTTGGAGCAGGCTGCAAGGATATTAACCGCGGGAGTCTGTCCGCCGTGTTCGCTACCAGAGATCTATTCAGCGATAAAATAGGCAGTAGGTACTCTTGCGAGAATCCTCCCTTGATCACCAACTTGCCCGAATATCCGCGGTAGTACTGTATGATTCGAAAGTCTAGCTGCCACCTGCGCGGACGGATGGCAAGGACAAGTGACTTTGATGTTGCAGTTTTGGGCGAATTTTTTTGCCGGCGGTGAGCGACGGGTGACGCGGGGGACTTATAGTGGCACTAGGGTTCCTTTCTTAATTGCACAAGTCTCACGCCTTAGTTTTCACCCGATCAAAGCGGCGGCGAGAAATGGCCGAGCGCCTACTGAAAACGCCGCGGACGAACGGCACCGTAAGAGTGAAAACAGATTCTGATGACTTATGATGAGACTCCCGAGGGTGTGGAATGCCGTCTTATGCGATGCTAACTAATTGCTTCTTTTTGGTTCACTAGGTTCCCCGATCACAACTACGTTGTGGTATAGCACGCAATTCACTGTTACGCCACCGCCGGTTACAGATACCATAAACCCTCACAACGTTGCTAATGGAGTGGAGCTCGTTGGGGGCCCAGCATCCCGGCTTTGAGACCCTAGTTCTTGCATTGAAGTTTGCTCGTTCTCAAAAATGACATCTCCGCAGACCCAAGAGATAAAGGTGTGGGGGTGCGGGGTTGGGTAGGATACTGTCCGGGTGAAAAAAAAACTTCGGAGTGGAAGAAATTGGGCCTCGTCCGCCCGATTGTAAGCAATTCCAGCACGAGAAAAGGGCCGATAAAGCATCCAGTGGGTATAGGCATCACATGTTGGCAAACTTCCGCTGCAAGATATCGAGATTTATGTGCAAGGTGGTCAAATAAAAAGCAATTCCACGATGCTTAATGCATCATATATTTTTATCTGTGACGTCGTGAGCCTTTCAACTCTTTGCTAGGGCTTTGGTCCACTAAAACTCAGTTAAGTGGCCCCTCTCGTTGGGTAGTTGGCAGCTCAGGTGGTTCGGGTGGTTCGTCAGGAGTCTCAAAGCTTAAGTGCTGTAGAGTACCATGCATACGTACTGCAGAGCACAATGTCGTCACCTTCCCGCGACGCCGCTTTATATATTAACTCAGCCCGACGAATCCTCGTGCCCATCCGATTCATCCCGCTAGATCCATACAGCTAGTCGTGACCTTCAAACCTCTTTCCACGTACCTCGAGTAGGAGTTCCGTTCATATCCACACGCCGCCCTCTTTCAGGAAAACTCTATATTGTGCAATGGTTTGTACGCCATCATTATCCCCATCACCAATTGACATCCTAACATTCTCTACGAGTCAGGCTGGACGATTTGTGCAGCCGGGGAAGATGCGCCGATGCTACTCGACCTATCAATCCCCACATGGACCGCAGTATGGATTACCCTTTGCCCACTAAATGTCTTTAGGCCAGGGGCCGCTAACGGTAGGGCTGATAACAGGTACAAAGTCGTCCCAAATTTTCACGGCATCACGCTACGCCAGGCTGCTAAGTAGTAAGTCTCCTAGTTCATACCACAAGCGCCGGGTATCGTACCTCCAGAGGAGAGGCGGCAAGCGATGCATCGGTCGACTAGGCGGGTGAGCTGACGGCAAATCCTAGTGGCATGACTGCCGCAGCATTCGGTTCTGTGGCTGGAGTTACCGCTTTGTTTTATCTATCGGGCGTCCCACGTGTGCAGAGAGATATCCTCCAGGTATTCCCTTCAGTAGTCTCTCCAAACTTTCCCAATCGAACACCAAAGGATAGCGAGTTACTCTCCAGACAAGAGTGCTCCTCCGCTGCCCTCTGGTAGTGTAACGTAGTACTGGTATGGCTAATTCTTCTTCTCTGAACTGCTACAGAAAATTCCAATTTTAGGGGAATTTTGGGTGAAACAAATTCCGCCTTCCGACAACGTAAGCTGATATCCTATATCCCCATAGTCTATTTAAAGCGCCACGAATATCAAGCTAACTGCTTAACCTAGCCTTTTTAAATCAGCCTTCTAGCGTCTCGTACGCCAACGGCTCAACACATGGAAGGAAAGCGATGCGAGATGTGGTGTGGATAGTGATTTTGTGGATAACCTCTCTTGCATCAAATAGATGGCGGTGTATACTGAATGGCGAGGCTTCCTCGCCAGTGTTTGTAAAACAGAGTTCGCAGCGAATAGATGTATTCTTGAGAAAGGTGAACGTGACTCGGCATGGTGCTATCTTCAGCCTGGTTTTTTCGGAACGAAAATGGGCTGGCTGGTGAATTGGAATATGGAGGTAGCGTTATAAACACTCCATTTGTGTCTATACTGTGGATCCACATGACCACCTAGTGAGTGGTTCGGACTGTGCTTCACCTTAAATCAATTATCTGGGGTAGTGGGAGAAAGAGGCCTGGTACCCCGCGCTCAGAATGGGGGTGAAGCTCAGATCAGCATGCTATTAACCGATGGCTGTCAAAAGTCGATGGATATTGGGCTTCACAGCGATCGTCTTCCCGGTTCAGGGTCTAATTCGAACGGGCATCCAGAGGATGCCCCTCAATATCCGTAGATAAATTGGTTTCGAATCCCATGGTACTCACGATGGCGAAGAGGGGAGTTCCTTCAGGGGTATGCGGTTAACTTCGGGGATTGTGGGATAGACAGGGGCTGTCCGGAACAGGAGTTGTGTGCGATAGGCAGTCCTACTAGAAAAGAATACACCCCTTAAGTGGGGGTCCTCAAGGTAGATGTGTGAAGTACGGGGGAGCAACCAGGCGGTAAAACAAGCGACCTAGGTTACTCTCGGGGTACATCAGGTGTACAAAAATTTCCTTTCTCTTCTTAATTCGATGTCAGGCTGGGCTCCCGCGAACGGTATAAAACGGATACAACAAAACGCAACCCGCAAGTAGCGAAGGATGCATGTGCCTCAGAAGCTTCAGAATCGGCATCAAGATCCTTGCATGGGTAGTTAGGAAAAAGACGATCAAGCGAGTTTTGACTAGCATGCGCCCGTTTTAGGAGGAAGTCATACCCTCAAATTCATCTGGTTGATTGGTTCGAAAAATGGCTCAGACGAAAGAGACGCCTCAGAAAATCTACCACAAATCTCATTGCTCCAGGGCGAAACCGCGACATCGGTAGCCCGGATTGTGATCCGCCTCTGCTTATCATTCCTCCTGCACAAGGTTTGTGCCTTCTCTAAGGCCCTCCACGACGAGTTCATGTCCCTCCGCACGCCGATAAATGTCCCTCACGTCATCTAGATTAACATCATTAGTAATTTAACCCGTCCCAGATTGTATAGGCTCTCGCTATCTTACCAGTAGTAGTCTCAAAGTGGCTTGTGGCATCATAGCTATTGGAGATGAATATATTGTCGCTGACACCACTCTCGAGAGGCTTGTATAGCGGGATCGGTGGACCCATGAACTTCTCCTCAATTTTGCCGAGTCTCTCGAAGCCGGGCTGAAGTTCAAGATGGTGGTTGCTGTCACCCTCAGCAATTGTTGAAACAATAGCAATGTAGTACCCCTTAGGGCAAACATTGTGAGCCGAAGAGACGATGGCAATGTAAATATCTGTGTTTATCAGCGATCCTGCCCATGAAGAAGGGCTACAGGGGAAACCAACCGTTCTGTCTGCCAACCTGTGACTGTGGAATTATAATTTGTGCCGAATCGCCATTGTCTGTGTTTGGCACGGGATGCGTCAAGATGCAGATGGCTCGCAAGACATGACCTACAACCTGCACCTTTCCGGGAAAGTACGAGGGGTCTCCTAGGATCTTCTTCGCCTTAGTGGTGAACTTCATTCCCTCGCCCTCCTCACCGCGCTCCTTCATCGTCGCCCTAATCCCAGCTGCCTTTCCCCCTTCATAAATGATCTCCTCAATGTTGGTGTTGAGCATATATGTGCCGCCATAGATGGCCGAGAGGCGAGCAAACCCTTGAGGGAGTTCACCAAGGCCGTAGAGCGGGTAGATGTAGGGGGACTTCCCATAGCGAGCCATTGAATTGACGTAGAGGCGAATCCGTTGGATCATATCGAGGGAAGCCCCTTTCTCCCGGATGTACTGGTCGTCATGGTACAGAGCCATTGCATGGCCGATAAAGTCACGAGTCCCAGGCTCAAGACCAAAGTAATCGTATACGTCCCTGGGAACGCAGGTGTTAATACTGAGGCCTACCACTCGTATTAGTTCATCCGCACCTCATATAGCTAGTATGGAAAATAGCATACCAGCATGGGTAGTTGGATCATCTTCATTGAAAGCCCCAACCCATTCTAAGAACTTCTTTGCCCTCCTCTTCTCGAAGATTCCCATCAAGGGCGAGCGTAACGCCTCTCCCGCATCTGAAGGGACTTTTGCAACGGTCGCTTTGGGAGACCGTCCTTGTTGCACGTAGCTGCCCGCAATCTGTTTGAACTCGAGGTATCTCGTCACGTCGGTAGACACAAGGATATTGGTTAATTCACCGTTGGACATAAGGAGCTTTGGAATGAGGTCGATATTCCAGTCGTTGACTCTGCCGTATTTTTTCCATGGCTCTTCGCCTTTGTTGTAGTTGCCGTACTTTTTGAAAAGCTGAGGAAATTTCAGTACGCGTTGCGGCAAATGATTAGATTGCCACTAACAGTTTCGATATTTACGGAGGCGGCCTCACTGTCCAGACTTAGCGGTTTCTAATCAACGACACAGTGACTGGGAATGAACTAACCCTCCATAATGGTCATTTCTATCAATATGAAGCACCTTCTTGCCTTTGACACTCAAAACACTACGAACAACCATTTAGCTATTAGGAAGCCCATCTGCTAAGAGGCTGCAGATATCAATACCCAGAAAGCACACATTCGGTAAGACCTGTTGTTATATTAGCATTCGATGCTAGCGTTGCGGGGTTGCTTCCTTACCCGTGCCGAGCACAACAACATCGTATTCTGGAGCGATTTCGTCCATACTGTGGAGATGTCGTTGCAGTTCTACTGAATGAGGATATGTCGTTGCAAAAGTTAGAGAGGAATGATTTGGAGGTTGGTGTGACCTCAGGGAATCGAGGTCGAGGTGGTCTAGATTGAAGCTATTGGTCGGTGAACCAGAGTTGTCCCGCACTACTGTGGCGCTCGGGCACTTCCCTGCATTATCATACATAGTTCGTCCGCGGCAATGTACAGCTGTCACACCAACATCCAGATCACCAGCGAATTATCAATTCAAGCCATTCACGAGGAAGATAGTGATTTACTATGTTTACAAGCACATTTGGGGCCTTGCTGATTTGCGCATGGAGTAGAGGAATTATAGAGCACAAATGCTCAAGGATCATACGATACAAACTGAGCTTTCCAAAGTCTAGTCGCCATCCAGCAACGTTTCATCCCAGATCGCCAATAATCTATGCTCGCATTTCAACATCAGCAATTTTATACAACTGTCTCCGCGCCTTTCCGCTCTTCGAGAACGTCATCCTGCATACTATTAGAGCCCGCAAGCTTTCATGGAGATATAGTGTGGGTCACCTCTAAATCGCGAGGGGTATAGGCTGGGCCATTCCCGGACAAATCCACCTCGCTATCAATCCTAGCAGTCTTTCGAGCATCCTCCCAGGAATACCACCTCTCCGTGAGGACTTGTTTAATCGCGCGTTGAGTTCGGCGAACCTAAAAGGCAAGAGCGTTAGCCAAAGCTCACGACGTAGAAATATGCAGCAAAAAATGATAGCCAGCGGCAACTTCTCCCGTGCCCACACCCAAGGATCACCCAGCCATAGCTCAATCCTTCAGCATTTCTAAAATATCCTAAGAACTCATAGCCCAGTTGACTCTCCATCGAAATGCACATACCGTCGTGTCCCTCCTTTGAGCTTCATGATCGCCGTACCCCGCCTTCAATCTCGCCCGCTCGAAGGTCTGAGTTGCAATCTTATTTCGCTCCTTTACACATACCCACCATAAGCTGTGGAGGTCTTCCCAGGACTTATATCTGAGCTCCTCAGTAGACCAAGGCCGCCCTGAAAATGTGTAAATTTAGCATCATGAGCGAGCAAGCGGAGCGCCCAATATTTCAACCACAGGCTGAAGCCCTCACCGTGAGCATAGTCATCTTCCGGCTTGCTGAGCGTCGTTCTCTCCTTATTGAAGAATTGCCAAAGTCCATGATTCTCATCCACTGAAACTTTCGACCTCTTGCTTGGGTCGAGCACGGGTTGCGGCAATGGCAGTTTTGACACCGACAGCGGTTCCCGGGGACCAGTCCTCCGAACAGCTGAGACGCCTCGGTTGGGATTGCGGTCCCGCGGGAAGCTCTGCGGTTGAAACGTCGAGAACAGCGCAGATTGAGATGTAAAGCTAGTGGCTACAGACGATAAGGAAGGGACGAGGAATGATGGAGGAACCTCTGAGAAAACGAACAAGCGATATGAACGGTCTAAGGGCCGAATCAAGCGGACTGACATTGCGGTGCACCTCTACTATCGCGAGAGTATTTTTGAAGGTTGGGATACTCGACCGGGAAAACAGGGACGGTGATTAATCAGCAATCACGTGATAATCAAACGCATCCCCATGAACTTTTGATGTGCTTCAATATTCTATCTGAAAAACGCGTATGCCTTTGCATTTTAGGTCAGAAGCTAGCAGTATGGCCAGCTAGAAATATTTAACAATACCATATTACACGGGATTAGCAAAAAGATGAAAATTCGTGTCAGTTTTTCGTTGAATCTCTCAAGGAAAAGGGCGTAGCCAGCACTTCACGGCTTATGCAACTATACCGATTTTATAGATTCCGATTGGTGTACACTGGCGCCACGAATCCAAGCGCCTACGCCCTTCAACGCCCCTCCCAGATATCCGCATTTGATCGACCACTTTTCGATCCCTTCGAAATCGAAACCAACGATCACAAGATTAATGATCATGAATAATTAGGAATCAGGGAATGTAAAACTACAAATAAATTAAATACCTCAAAACTAGATAGTGGATACATTTAATAATATTTTACTATAAATTTGCGAGACTACTAATAATGGCTCCACCCTACATATCTCGTGATATAATCGACTTGGAACGATGCAATTGCATGCATCTGAGCTAGCCCTTAGAGCCTCAACCTTAATCGCAACAACCCGGTCTCATAACAATCACAGTCATATAACTTCGGTCCCACTTCTTTAAGCCGCGGAACAGACACGATCACACACCTCACATTTATACTCTCCAAGCCTGTTCGAATAGTGTATATACATACAATGATGAACCGTTCTGGCACAGGTGCTGGACCTCAGCCATTAAGAAGCATGCCCGGTTTTCCAGGTCAGAATCCTCCGCAGGGTCGCAACGTGCCCCTAGGCTCGGGCAGATTACCAAACGGGAAGCTTGGTAGGCATCGCCGGATAAGCTCGCCTTGATGCAGAAACCTGGAGGCTGATGTTGGACGTATTGTCCTCGTTGTATCTAGGAAGTGGTTCAGGTTGGGGGTTTGCCATACCTATGGGGGGTGCTCCAGGGCTCCCGACTCCACAATCTCGGCCAAATAGTGCGGCAATGTCAAGTTTTGCCCAAACAATTGGAGGGTCACAATCAGGAACGCCTCTCGACCTGTCGTGAGTGTCCCTTCCCTGCCCGGGCCTTTATAGCACACCAGCTGCTCTCGGCGTCCTCTCGTGCCCCCCGTGCACATGCATCCCCCTAAGGTCTACACCTAAAGGTCTCTTTTTAAATGCGCGCGGCGACTCTTCATAGTGTGCATCGCGCAAGAGACTTGTATTGGAACCCTCGCATACCACCTATTCGTATAGTGCTCAGGCTAACCAACGGCCGGTGTGCTGCACCACCTTTAGCGAATTTCCCTCTCTATCATCATCGCAACCTCAACACCAAAATTCATCCCAGGCTGCCTGGGCAAGTGCTCCGCAACGAGGCACTCCCGTCCAGCGGCCACAACCAAACTCTAATAACAATCAAGCAACTACAGCTCAGCAGCAGCAGCAGGACGACCTATTCCCATCTGCCTCACAGTTTGCGAGCGGCCTTGACGACTTCCGATCCAGCGCATTCGGCGGACAAGCGAGACAAATGGCGGGATCGGGTCAACCCCAGACGGGAAATATTGACGAGTTTCCTCCATTAGGTAGAGCAGGGAACGGTGAAATTGGACAAGATCGGCGCGGAAGTCTGATGCAAAGTGTGGGTTTTGGAGGACATGCAAACGGAGCCGGATTCGGCCCTGGTCTACTCCAACCTCAGAGCCTGCAAACTCGAAGCGGACTATTAAGCACAATATCTGGTCATCAGGAACAAACTAGACAAGCGGGTCTACCATCGGCTGGGTTGGGTTCAAGCGGTATGTCACGCGGCTTCGAGGCAATTCACTGACGCGCAGCTAAAACTGCAGTCTAGTCCTCTCATCATCAAGATCACCAATAGAGTCCATGCAACAGGGGCAAGGTGGACTTTTAGACCAAGAGAAGAATGTATGCCGCACCTCAGCCTATCCTTCAGGGTCCCCCTAATAACGGCCTAAGTTTCAGAACATCATGAGATCCGCTCAGAATGGTTTATCGAATCCGTCTTTATTCACAAATCCCCAAAATTCTCAGCAGGCAGGCACTATCGCTCAGGCACCTTCCAAGCAAAACCCTTTCCCCAGCCAACAGCGACAACCTCAGCAACAACCAAGCTATGGAGGCGACTTTGTCGATTCACCACAGGCGGCACAGATATCAGAAAATGTGGGCCTGTCTTTGTCGGGTATGTCTGATATGGAAAGGTTTGGATTGACTGGGCTACTTGGTATGATACGAAACGAGAGCCAGGACCTGGGGATGTTAGCTGTGGGTCAGGATCTCACACAGCTTGGATTAAATCTGAATCAACCAGAGTATGATATCCACTCCGTATACAGCTATTCGGGTTAGATGTGTATATACACTAACGAAAGTAAATTAGCAATAGCCCACTATATCAGACATTCGGATCTCCTTGGGAAGAGACAAGTTCTAAGCCGGTTGAGCCAGACTTCAGTTTACCAAGCTGCTATGCTGTCCACAATATTCATCCCTTGCAGCAGAAGGTTGGAAGCTTCTCCGACGAAACTTTATTTTATATATTTTACACTATGCCTCGAGACATTATGCAGGAAGTTGTCGCTAGTGAACTGTAAGCCCCCAGCCCAGAAGATTAACCATACAGACGCAAAAGAGGCGCATATCTCAGAACGCAGCGACTAATTGGTAATAGGACAAACCGCAATTGGCGTTACCACAAGCTACAGAAACAATGGTTGACAAAGGATGATGATTCCCAGCCCGTTCGTATCAGCCAGACCGAGGAGAGAGGGTTCTATATCTTCTTTGACCCCGAGACGTGGAGGAGGGAGCGGGTAAGTTTGAAATAACCCCATTCGCATACTTGCTGGTTGTACTAAAGTTGTCCCAAAATTTCTCACTGATGGTGATGTGTAGAGGGAGTTTCTCCTTGATTACAACAGTCTGGATGGCAGAGGAATTCAGTCTCCAGCTGTAGCGTAAGGTATTTGCTCTCTGCAGAGGGGTTGACAAGGACTTGTCCAATGCCGACGTGGATCCGGCCAACATAAGTTGACCGCTACCTAGGATAAATATAAGAAGCCTGTTGTGGTTTCCCATTTACCTCTTTCCTTCACTCATTCCCCCACCGATGGGTGCATACGTTGCTACCGGAATTGTGACTGAGCTTCTTCGTGGATATGGGCCTTCTTTCCCACGCCAGTTGAGGTGGGAGGGGACCCCGAAATGCGTAAGTTGAAATGGCGCAACACGACCGTTATCGCATCAACCTTATGCTTCATGCAATTCGAATGCGAATGCCATTTCCGTTGAAATCACCAGCGTAAGCTCTATTTCATCTCACATTTAGGTTTAGCCTGCCTTTTTGTCTGAAAACCGTGGAGTGCTTTCGGAAAGGCTCCTTTACCCTAATCATAGAGATGATATCACCAGGGCTCAGAGCAATATGCCTCTTATCCCATCACGGAATGCCTTAGTGTCCCCTGTCCACATACCATTGAGCCTGTCATGCACGCGACGTTGATCCCACCATATACAATCTTCCACTCCCGTCCTATGAAGTCTAGGGTTAGTCTCAACAGAATATCCCACCAATCACAATGGGACTACGAAGTTCACGGTAGATAGCATACCGGATCGCCCAACGAGCTCTAAATGCCGGCTCTCGTAACTGAGCCCCTCACCCAAAAATGTATGTAGGGGTATCCATTACCCTCTCCCGCAAAGACTGTATTTTCTAGAGGGATCGACCCCCTCAGCTCCCGCCGTTGAGTATCTCACAGCAAACCTCTCCCAACAAACCCTAATCCCGCGGTCAGTTTAACTGCATATCTTAGGATGTGGGTGGATTTGCCTAAAACTTAACGGCCCCTTGCTCCGGCACGTTTACCGTAAATTTAGTTCGGACTTCGAATTCAAGCGATAGTTTGCAAGGGCACAACTCTACATTAGACATTAAGAAGCTTGCAGGTAAGACTCAAGTAGGATTAATTTATGTACTGTGGGTTTCCCTCGGCCCTTATAGCAAAGTCTATGATACATCTCTGAGGGTGAAAGGCCACAACACCCATAGCAGAACGGCTTCGGTCTATGCAATATGGAAGAACAAAGCCACCATCAATGATTCAGAAGGGGTTAGTACTAGAGATGTCTCGTGCCACCCTTTAAGCAGACACAACGCCGGTGAAAAGATGAAAACACCGTGCGACGACCAAAGAAAAACTTTTTTTTTCTCGCTAACTCGTTCGTCCTCATCATTTCACATTCACATATTCCTTACGACTAAGGATCAGCTATGCAGCTCCAGCAGTAGCAACAGGCTCAGCTATCCTTGTAACTTGGTTGCCCGCCCTGATGATTTTCTGACCAGTGCTGTCGGTAACGAAATGGATATCCTTGTTCTCTCGTTGAGCCCGTTTCCAAATCTCAACTTCGCACCCTCCACGAATGACGCCTACACGCATCGTCGAGAGAAGATTGTGTGCGGCGTTGGAGTGGTTATAGACCCCACCGTTGAAGATGGCAGTAGCATCTTTCCCGATACCAGAGCCGATCATTGCTTTACCGCCGGGGTGGTCTTTAATGAAGTCGGCAACATCATGAATGACGCCAGCAACAGCAACCAAAGCACGACCATTGCGTGCCTGCTCTTGGTAATCGTCCCACTCCATCACTGGAAGTTGCTCGATCGGAATACCCCAGTCAAGTCTCGACCTAGCTTGATCAAGCTTCTTCTGCTGTTGCTGAAGACGGCCTTTCTCTATTTCGTTCTGTCGAAACTGCTTGAGATCGTACGCAAGACCGAGCTGTTTGCATGTCCAGATGAACCACTTGGTTGGGTCATATTGATGCCACTCGATTGCATTGCGGTAGTCGGAAGGAAACTCATGATGAAAGTTGTGATACCCCTCACCGAGAGTAAGATAGGCGGTGATAACATGGTCTCGAGGAGAGTTGCGGTCGTCAAACGGTTGGTCTCCTAGCCAGTGCGCAACGGAATTGACGCAGAATGTAGCTTGCTGAACGAAGAATATACGAAGAATTCCAGCATAGACAAGACCACCTATCCAGTCACCCCACCCAATACCAGTGACAAGGCAAGGGAAGATCAAGCCCATAAAAAGTACGACCTTAAGATAGTTTCGGTGCTGCCATTGAACCACCTTGTCGTCATTCAGGTCTGAGATGTCGGTACGACCAATCCGTTTTGGATTTTGCTTCATAACCATCCAGCCAACGTGAGAGTACAAAAGACCCTTACGAACAGAGTATGGATCCTTGTCGGTGTCAGTATAGCGATGGTGAGCACGATGGTCCCTAGCCCACCACCGGATGGAGCCCTCGACGGCACCACCACCGACGGCAGCAAGGAAAATCCTCAAAGGGATACCTGCAGAGTAGGAGGTATGTGCCCATAGCCGGTGATAACCTAACTGAAGGTCAGCCTAGATACAAGACGAAGCAAGGTTCTATTATAATGCATACCAGCTGTGATACCGAGACCTGTGGCGAAGTAGTAAAGAACTGCAAAAGCTGCAGTCTTCCACACCAACGGAGTCCAGAAAGCCGCAACGAGGCCGTATAGAGGTATGCCGACAATGAGGAATACGTTTAGCCAATTGACATGCTTGTACCAATTTGCTCTGGTGATAGGCGTATCCGTGATGTGCGGTTTCGTAGAATCGTATCGAGTCGGAGCTCGTTTTGACGTTGCCTGTTCAGCCGCCATGCTCGACGGAGGGATCGCAGCAAACTGGGGAGGAGTTGTCATGATGCGTGAGAACCGATTGAGTCTCGGTGCAGCTCAGGATACGAGTTGCAAGAGAAGGAATGGCAGAGGATTTTAAGTCAAACGGGAAGGAAGCATTAAATAAGAATTGCTGAATATTTTCCTGCACAAGCCGGTTGGATGCGGACAGAGTACGAGGAGAAAAAAAAGAAAAGAAGAAACTTGGTATGGGCTGGTATGAAGAACATGATGGGGTACTCATCATAAGCAGCGGTTTGCTTGATCGTTTCGTTGGGTTCCCAACATTTTTTTACGCGGTGCGAAGAACGCGTGCACTCCTCGCTTCACCTGCAAGGAACGGAAAGCGCCCGGTATGAGAAACTCTGGATCCGAAGTGAACTGAGCATGCCGACTCGTCTTGTTTCTCCTCGCGCAGGATAATAATATGGACTACGTAGTAGTATTTCACTAGCCCGTCACCATTAGAATCCTCAACTTCTCCATCTCCCAAGGACAGGTTGTCGTGCGTCAGAGTTACGCGTGCCTGCCCCATCCCAACATCTTTTCGTATTTCGCACAATTCCTTTAAACCCAGTTCACTGCACAATGCACATACCACGTGACTTGTCACACGAAAATGGAAACCACGCTTCAAGGCTCGAGGTGCTACCGCGCGGAAAGGACTTTCCCTGAGCAACTATTTCGTACATTCCTTGTGAAGAATGGCCCTCCTTTCGAACGAACAAGAGAAGTACTGGTCCACCAGTGAGGGGGTAATAGCGATCCCCACGGAGCGATCAGGCGCTCCATAAAAGCAAGGGGCCATTAGTTCAATTCCAGGAAACATGTAAAGGGGACAAAGAGAAGGGCGGGTATGATGAAAACGTTATGACACAGCTCCCTAACTGGCCTCAGTGACCAGGTGTTTCTTTCCACCGCAAGTACCGACGGCTAATGGATCCGATCTTGTGCATATAACCAGAAATATAGTATCCTTTAGGAAATATCTAGAACGTATCATTCTTCACGATCTGCTCTCAAAGCCCGGCCTAGGCAGCTGAGTGGTTTGGCAATATTCACAAGAGGATTATGTACCCAAAGAGGATAATGCGGCGGCTGTTGGTTTCTTTCACAGGAATCCCCAAACCACATTAGCTACCCCAAAGACCCAATTTCCTACAATCAGGACATAGCTCCTGATAGCTTTAGTCGCCCTCCGTGGGAAACCGCGGAATGTGTTATCTCAAAGAGGCAAACCTTTAAACCTGAAGGAATAGCGAAGGCTGGTCAGGAGAAAAGAAAGGGGTTATCACATAATATTCGGGCATGCGAGCCCCGCTCCTGAAGATCATTCTACCGACGCTGGCGCGAGCGACACCATCAAAGAATGAGGCCAGTAACCAAGATACGCCTGTCGGTACCTTCAAGGCACAGCTTGCCGGTTTCGTGTATATTCCCTAGCGGCGATCACCGCCATCTATTTGCGGACCATTCTTGTTCGAAGCTAACTATCCGAGCAGAGATATTCCTAGCACTAATGGCCAGGTGAAGACACCCCCCGTGGCTACAGATGTAAGTACAACTCCAACTCCGGACAGCATCGTGGTTGAAATGGGATGGCAGGGGGACTGCGTACACGTGGGGGACAACCGAAATCACTTCACATTAGATAATGCGAAGGACAGAGATGCCGAGGATGGACTAGCAATGGCGAAAGGGGGAATGGTCGAAGGGCCTAGAAAAGAGAAAGGACAAGGACAAGGCCTCACAATCCCCTCCAATGCTTCTATTTTTTACGCAAACATTCGAAACGAGCTGAAAAGCCCCACACCTCCAGACCTTACAAAGTAGGGGCCCAGTCCGCCAGCTCCGGAAACGGACCGTCCCTATGATAGTGGAGAAAAGGGGAGATACTTGAGACCACCGTGACGTGCATGGCCCTAGACCAGATCATCGGGAACCCGTCCAGTCTTTGGGACCTGGGATATGTATGCACGGTTCTTAGTTAAGGGGGAATGGGCTTAAGGGGGAGTGGGCTAGAGGTCGGCAAAAACACATAGGCGAATGTTGTTGGGCTGACTAACCGGGACACTGTGGGCGTTTGTACCTTGCTCGTCGCAAGAGCAGCCCTGTGTGGTAAGGTGTTGGATGGACAAACGGATGCGGAACGGACAGACGGAACACTAAGAGTTTTGGGATTTAGTATAACATCTTCTGTTATTATCCCCTCGCCTATCAGCAATTGCATTTCGGTACACAAAGCAACACAGGTAGGTAACCTTCTGGCGTGACATTTTTTGTGATAGATGAGCTTCTGGAAGCTGAAATATACGACGGAAGAACAAAGGCCAAAGCTCTCACCACTTCTTTGTACGGATGCGAAGAGTGTAAAGTGTATCGTGTAATGTATGAATGCCACACTATAGTTTGCACGGTCTAGTTCTAGACAATCTCAACAACGGAAAATCCCACTTTCTCATGGGGAAAGGGCAGGTGATCTTTCCCTCGCCCTTATAGCCGTGGTAAGGGGGTAATGCAATATCAGAATGACAGATTCTAAGGTATTCAAACAGCTACTAGGGACCATAGGGCTAAGCATAATATATCTGAAAGCAAGTTGCATGGAAATTCCGTAGTATATGCGAGATTCCATGTTTATCTGATCATTACCAAGCGGAAACACGAAGATTTTTCATGTAATACAAGACTACCAATTCAACCAGCAGAGGAACATGTTGGACGCGCACCACGCAGAGCGCCCGGGATGAGTCATGCGATGAATAGCCGGCAACAATACGGCCGATATGTATACTGTACAAAGTACATGTACAAGTACTTGTGCCTGCGAGTTAGTCATTCTCGTACCATCTCATGCCGAACCAGGTTTGCATCCACCCATGACAATGCAAGCGACAGCGAACAAAGACCTCCAACAAAACAAACGGCCCGGTCACCAACCCGATATTCTCCGTAGGTGGGTGGTCAGATTGGGCTCGAATAGTTATTTTATTTATAAGCTCCGGTAAGGTTCAAGGAAACTCCAAGGAAGGGTAAAGGAAGGGTAAAGGAAGGGTCAGGGAAGAGTCAAGGGAAGAGTCAAGGAAAGGCATGCCCCGCCTCTCCATTCATACGCAAGCGGACAAACTTACCAACTCGCCATCCCTTCACCCAACTTTAGACACCACGTTTTTGATGCTCCCCGTGTTAGGGTAACCCCTCGGCGTGCCGACCTACCATTCCTGCGATACCGCAAAGTAAAGGACCGTGTGGCCGAGAGAAAAGAGCCGTGCGAGAATTCGTCATGGGTCCAACCCCGGATTTTTCTTCCTTTTTACCCCACGCACTACCCCCAAGGTAGAGTACCCGGACATACTCTGCATGCTATAGCTCTCACGCCCCAATCTTACCTCTCACCCGCCTAGCGACAGATAGGATTCAAATCCCGCAGCGTGATCCTCCCAGAGCTCGGGCGTCCGAAACAGGCAAATACCCCGGAACCACCGACAGCATAGCCGGAGAACATGCCCAACCTCCTTATCTTCTGAGACGCACGGCTCCCGCCTCACCACACACTCCAAAGGCAGGAGGGAACATGATGCAGAGTGACTAAGCTGAGTCGAGAGTGGACATGGGGCGAGAGAGGCACAGACGTTTCATACGCCATCGAACATTGGACGGAGTACCCGTGATCACAAGGTTGCTTTATTTACATTGTCACATTGACCTAGAAGCCATCCATTGGTAGATCAGGAAAGATGTAAACTTTGAATTGATGCAGTACACAGCGGACACTCTAGATTTTTGGAGCAGACAACGCATGTGCCCCCCCAACAAGGCACCGTGCTACACCGTACCACGCGCACTGCGTACAAAATACACTGCAGGTGGCAATAGTAGTAGCTCTTCCAAGACGACGCCGGAAGCGACTGAGCGCAGAAAAAGAAACGAAAGATATGGAAAAAGAAATGTCGCGAAAAGCCTATCAACGCGTGTGCTCGGCAGGATTCCGGCCGGAATTACCAACTAGAAAGGACCAGCCGCGGCTAACGAAAACGAACAAGGAAAAACCTATCGCCGAGATCCAGGCCTCAGACGCTCCGTCTCACCGCCCCGCCCATCTCACACACCGACCCACTCACCCACTCACCAACACCCACTCACCCATTCGTCCACTCGCCCACCCGGTCCCACCGTCTCATCCGCGTCCTTTGTGCCTTTTCTAACCGCTTAAACCGCAAAATTCGTCTACGTATGTCCACTGCAGCGTGATGCACCATCCTAGCAATCTGCGTTGCTGAGCACATTATAAGGCTGGGGAGTGATTTATTCTTAATCCGGTCAAGGTGTCGTATGTGGGAGCGTGAGATACCCTAACTCGACTCCATCCCGAGAAAGATCTCACTTTGCCCCACGGGAAATTGTCCGACGCATGCGTAGATCGGACCCCGAGATCTGGAACTCTGAGATGTTCTCGCTCTTACATACATACAATGCACATTTGCCTTGCATCCAACACACCGCCAGATATTCGTATCACATTCATTCACGTATATACACACCCGTATGCAAACACACGGCTCCAAGGCTTCGTCCATGCGCCGTCTCGAATCGTTGGCATAGAGTAAGCTGGAGCGTTGGCTTCCCCGCATGGCTCAAACATTCTTTTTCCTTCCTTATTCAATCGGGCCGTGCTGGGATAATCCAATGCGCATACTGCGCATACCGTCGGATGCTGTCGGTTGTTGGCCCGTTCCTCCCGACAAGCACGGAAGAACAACATGGTCAACTCAACATTCCTACGAGTCTTCTCGACACCACTGCGCCCACTTCGCCCCGTTAGGGTAGAAGGCAGCTGAGAGCTAGCTATACCCAGCTTGGAAGAGTCGCCTGCTGCATGGCTCCCCAAACAACCTTGTACATATATGTATATAGTATTGCGGGAGCCGGACCGCGGGAGGCAAGGCAATCCAGGGCAAACCAACAAACAAACTCGAACCCAAAGGATATGCCCCTGAGATCGGCCATCGCCTGCAGTGTTAGCGATGTTGTACGGAAGGCTATCCGGAGGAAGGAAAAAAATAAAAATAAACCGCAGTCCTAATCGGGCGAGACAAGGGAGGGTCTGACCGGACGGGGGAGGCTGGATCAATCCGATAGGCGTCGCTCCATACCATAACGGGGGATGGACCGATGGAAGCGCTCGAATAGATGGTATAGAAAGCGTATTAACGTGGTAGAGCGCAGTAGAATGGTAAGCTTGTACAGGAACGAATCATTCGCATGGCGACTCAACCCTCCACTTTTCTTTAACCCAACCCTTTTTCCCCACACAAGAATCCATATGGGCAAATTGCTGCGACTACAGATCGGGCTGGGTGAAACCGCCAGGGGGAAGTCAACCGCTTATCTGTACAAGGACACAACCCTGTCCACACAAACCCGGTCTTCCCTGCTGGATGGGGGCAACGATGATGAATTTGCCTATTTGCCACGACGCAAGGCGATCAACAGTGACATTCCACCACGGACCATCCGGGGGCGCAACACCGGTGAAGGAGCAAGGTGAAGGGGTGTTTTACGGGGTAGATAGGGCTCAGCGGAACCTGCATGAGAAAAGGAAAATGGGCGAATGATCGTCTGGCGCGCTCGGGGAGCAGATTGAACTGCGAAAAAGTCCTCACCGACATTCCAAACCCACAAAGATACCGATCACACCTTCCATCTTCAACGGGGTCGATGTCTCACCACCCGTCAAGAAGAATATTACGAGAAACGGCCCGCGGGGAAATGTTGGCCAAAGCAGAAAGGGAATAAAATTAAAAGAAAAATAAAATGGGAAAAAAATGCTGTAAGATTAGAGAAATCCTACGTAAAACGAGACAGGGCCGAGGGAGTTTTATTGCTTTTTTCCGTGTCATGTTGCAAATAATCATGGCAAATCGCCATCCTTCCCAAGGCAGCAGCAAAGAAGAGGCAGCAGCACCAGCAACGGCGGCTCGGTTAATTTATGTAAAGCAGAAGGAGATAGCAGGTGATACGGGTGTGAGTTTATCTAACGTTGCGCGGAAGGGGGAGAGAGAGGGAGAGAGAGAGGAGGGAGGCGGAGAGATAAGTGAGCGAGTTTAATCACCAAAAGGTCGACTGTTGCCTGGGCCCCAAAGCAAAAAGAGAAAAAAGAAAAGAAGAAAATTTAAAAAAAAAATTTGGGGCGTGTATCTATCTATCTCTATCTATCTCTCTCTCTCTCTCTCAAAAAAAAAAAAAAGGAAAAAAGGAAATAACAATTAAAAAAAATAATCCCGGGACCAAAGAAAACCAAAACCCCACACCGTGCCCCCCCCCCCGGTCTCCCACCTGGGAAGATCTAGCTTACTGCCATTAGCCACGGCCCCCCCCCGTAAGCAAAGCCTACTCACACCTCTCCATAAAACAAAAAATAAAATAAAAAAAATAAAAAAAAAGGGCCAACCCCCCCCCCCACACGCACGCACGCACCGCACCGACGCTATCTCACCAACATAACGCACCCTTGCGCAGCCACCGGCCGACCGACAGACCGGCCGGCCAAGATGGGTGGGTAGATGGACCCGGACGCCTGGAAAAGAATGCCAAAACGCACCTGCCGGGTGGTTTTGTTTTTTCTTTTTTCTTTTTTTTCTTTTTTCTTTTTCTTTTTTTTTCTTGTCCGGGGTCGTCGGGGGGTGTGGGAGACGAAGATGGTAATGATATATTTTGTAAGCGGCGAAGGAGGGGAGATAGGACGGTCGTCTATTTATTTTATTTTTATCTTTTATTTATTTATTTTTTTTGCCTTCTGTTCGAGAGAGGAAGAGTGTATTATTTTTTTTTTTGGTTTGTTCGTTTTTCGTGTGAAAGAGAGAAACCGCCTTGGAAAAAAAAAAGAAAGAAAATGAAAGTGAAAATGGAGATGTGAAGGATAATAAATGAATAAATAAATAAAAGGTTCGTGTGTGCTCAACTCTTGCCCTTTTTTTCTTTTTCTCTTCTCCTCTTCGGGGCCCCCGGGTTGATTCGTCGCCCTGCCTAATGCGCAGCCGGTGTGGGAGAGAGTCGGTGGGGTTTGCAAGGGACTAGGACTAGGTTGGGATACAAGGGGAAAACGGGTAAATCCCCCATCGTCAACACACCACGTTTCTTCTCCCTCCCTCTCTCTCCTCCACCACTTCTCATTCCGCATGCGAGGACGCTTGAACCAACCTGCCTCTCCAGGCTTATTTCTTTTTTTTTTATATTCCCCTCTCTCTCTACCTTCCTCTTTTTTTTTATTTTTTATTTTTCCCATTCAGCCCTCGGCTTTTCCCTCTTCCTGGATATGGAACACCTCCGTCGCCCCCATCCCACACGCCACTCGCACCCACCCAACCCCAACCCTCCCCCCCCCCAAATTCCTGATCGTTTTGGCAGCCTTCGGTTCGCTACCTTTTTCTCTCCTTCCCACCCCCTCGCTGTTTACAGGGCTATCTCTCGCGCTGCTCGGCGTGAATGTGTTTTTGCTGCACGGCTATCTGTCGGCGCACATTCGTAGTAATAGTAACGCGCCTTCTCGCTCTCCCGTTGCTCTGCGTGCTTGTGTGCTTGCGTGCTTGCGTGCTTGCTCGCATTTCGCCCAACCTCTGGTTGCCTCCCAAAAACTGCCCCCATTTCTACCCGATCTTCAAATGCTACTTACTACACATGTGCGCCCCAGCGTGGCTACGGAATCGCCGCGGGTCATATATTCCAACTCCACGATCCTGCCACCTCCGCTTTTTTTCTCACCTCCCCTCCCGGAGCGTCGGTCTGTTGTCAGACACGCTCTCCGTAGATAAAAAAGATAAAAAACCCACGTCGCCCTCCCCCTCCCTCGTTGGGAGATCCCCCTTTCCGAAACCTAGGACCCAACCTTGCATTCCCCGGACTCCTGCGGATTTGTCCTATGCTACATCAGGCCTCCTCTCGCATCTTCACACATAATCGACCCATACCCGCGCACTACGTACACATACTTTGCCTCCCCGGGAGTGTCTCTCCGACCCCGGAACTTCGTTCCACTTAACCCACCCCCCCCCCAACAGCAAGCCAACCCCAACCCCCAACGGATAGCTCGCATCCAGCTCCTCCGGGCCTCCCTGGTTATTCTGGGCTCTCTCCTCCCTGGCTCCACTCTCCACACCTTCCAAGCGCTTCGAACCCTTCGACGCTCGACGGCGATCCCTTTTCTAGCTGCGCGCTGCGTGTTTTAGCTTTTCGCGCCCGGTTCGTTGACGTCGGGAGAAAAACCAAAACCAACTCACCACACAACGCACTCGCTCATCCGCCGGGCGAAAAAGTTTCAGTCTCGCCCAGCCAGTTGCCCACGACGACCCCAGTCCCCCGCCCCAGTCCCAGCCAGTCAATCCCATCCGGCAACCAGCTGGCGTGGAGACGGCCAGAAGAATAAAAAGAACCTTAGCGCCCCCCGCGCAGTTTGCTTTCTTTTCGCCATCTCTCTCTCTCGACTCGGCCTCTGCATCGTGCCAGCGGCATCGGGTCCCTCTGTCTCTATTTTATTTTTGTCGAGTCGTATTTCCCAGACGCACCACTCCTGCGCCTCTCCTCGCTCCCTCCGACGAGTACCTGTTCCGGCGTCCCAGCGCCCCAGCGTCCCAGCATCCCAGCGTTCCAGCGTTCCAGCGTTCCAGCGTCCCAGTCCAGCTCTCGGCGCGCACAAAAATACCACGCAGAATCCCACAGTGCGACGTACGTACATATACAGCTACATACACGGTCCGCTGTGCCCTCTGCCCTCTGCTCTCTGCTCTGCTCCCGCCTGCTCTCCTTGCTGCCATCTCCGCCTCTCCCCACGTGCGGGTTGCCCTTTACGGCGAGGCTTTTGCATCCCGCATCGCGCATCAACAAACTTCCCGGTCGATCTCTTCCCACCTGACGGAGAGTGACCTCGCTTGTGCCGGCGCCAGATTCTGGTTTTTGTTTTTCCTCTGCTCGCCTTGACTGTTTCTCCAAGCCCGCGCCGACGCCTGGCCCACCGCTAGCCCACTGGCCTGCTAGCCTGCTGGCCTGCTCCTAGCTAAGCCCAAGCCCACACACACACCCTTACCCGCCCCTATCAAACCGACTACGCTGGCTCGGGGCTCCGACTTTTATAACACCGCATCCCGCATCCCACGCCCTGACACATCACACTCCACCACACCCAACCCCAACCATACAATACCCAGATCCCCCCGTCGCCCGCACCCTTCGTAGCCTGCTCCGACCAACTCCATCGTGAGCTACACTCGCACACGCACGCACGCACGCACTTGCTACGTTCGCAACTACTGCTACCTCTACTGCTACCTCTACTGCCGCCTCTACTGCCACCTCTACTGCCCACCGCTCAAATCTAATCTCATTAACTCCTGCCCCTCTATCGTTGCGGCGGCCGTCATATGCACAAAGCACCCGCTGCTACGGACTTTGCAAACCTGCTCCACCAACCACCCGCGCAGTCGAGGCCGTCGTCTTATCTCGACACGGCAGAGCGTCGACCCCAGATGGCTACGGCAGCAGTCAGTCTCCTACCGCCGCTCGTCGGTGGCTCGCAGAACGGCGCCGACGATCAGCGACAAGATCTCCCCAGGCCCTACAAGTGCCCTCTCTGCGACAAGGCTTTCCACCGGCTGGAACACCAGACGAGACACATCAGGACGCACACGGGAGAGAAGCCGCATGGCTGCACATTTCCAGGATGCACAAAGCGATTCAGTCGATCCGACGAGTTGACTCGTCATTCTCGAATACACTCGAATCCCAACTCGAGACGGAGTAACAAGTCACAGCAGGCCGCTTCTGCCGCCTCGACCGCGGTGGTTGGCGGCAACTTGTCGGACTCGTCCATGTCTTCCATGATGCCTCCGCCGCCGAAGGCCATCTCACGATCGGCCCCGACGTCCAAGGCGGTGTCGCCCAACGTTTCACCTCCGCACTCGTACCAGAGTCAGTCGAGTCTACTACCTTCGGCTCTTGGGCCCTACGGGAAGACATCCGGCGGCAGCCCTAATGGCCAGAACCCCATGGATATCAACATGCTTGCTACCGCTGCGTCGCAGCAACTGGAGAGAGAGAACCAGCCCGCTCAGCCGCACCCATACCACCACCATCACCGCCATATCCACCACCACCCATACCTCCACCACAACAACAACGGCCGCCTGCCGTCGTTGTCCGCGTATGCGTACGGACACTCGATGTCCCGATCGCATTCGCACGAGGACGACGATCCGTACACGCACCGGATAGCCAAGCGGTCACGGCCAAACTCGCCTATCTCCACCGCACCCTCATCCCCAACATTTTCACATGACAGCTGCTCGCCCACGCCAGACCACACACCGTTAGCCACGCCCGCTCACTCTCCACGTCTGTATCCCCGCGACAACATCGATTATGGTATGCATCTGCCTGGCTTACGACACTTGTCGCTGCGCCATACGCCCGCATTGGCTCCGATGGAGATCGCCGACCCTTACAACGCCACGAATACTCCGGCAGCACCACCACAACCGCCGTCAGGCCTCCGTCTCAGTGAAATCATCAGTCGGCCTGACGGTGCGCAGAGAAAGTTACCTATCCCCCCTGTGCCGAGGGTCGCCGTACACGACTTGCTGAACGTCAACAGCGGCTTTTCTTCCGGAAACTCCTCGGCCGCAGCGTCGGTTGCTGGGGGTGATCTGGCCGAGCGCATGTAGGCTTGGGAGATAGGGGAGATTTTTGGGCTGGGGAGGAGGGGGCTGGGGGCGGGAACACCGACGCACTGGGTCGCCTTTTTTTCCTTTTTTTTTTTTTTCTTTCCTTCCCGCGAATCATGTCTGGCCATGGCTGCACCTTACACGGGGTCTATTTTCCTAGTTTAGACGGGGACAACTGAGCAAAGCATTTCGGAGTCGGTCGGGTTTGATTCCCTGTGTGAACTTTCTCATGAAATTTTCTTCAGACTGGATGAACGCCTCAGGAGGCAGCTCATTTCCCCCCCTGCTTTCAACAGTATTATTTTTTTTTTTTTTGCTCTTTTTTCCTTCCCTTATTCCCCCCCCCCCCCCCTCTTAACTTTTTTTTTTCGTGCCTGGATTTTTTAAATTCATATTAATTTCATTGGTAGCGTTGTACACTTAATCATGCCTGTGTGATAGAAGGGAACGGTTCGTTTCAGGCGATGGGAAAGTTTTCCACTTTCTTTACTACGTGGGTCTTGGGAGCGAATTCCCTTCTGTCTTAGAAATCACACTCAAATCCTCACCTTCTCTCCCCTCGAAAAGGAAAACACCCCTCCCCCTCCCCCCCGTTCAGGTCTCTCTCTTCTTGCTCGAAGGAATCGACTTTCTTCGATGCAAGCAATCATCCACTCCGCCTGTAGCATAGACTGTACTGTTGTCCTGTTCTGTTCATCTGGATACCCGTCATGACCGAAACTAGAGACGCGGATTGGATGGCTCGATGAGCGGGGGGGGGGGGGAGGGCGTCAACTTAATAATAGAATTTATTTCCACCTTGGCCAGGTGCTTCTATTGAAAATCTCGTATTCTTGTGCGGTTCGCGGTGGGAGAGAAAGTCCCCGAAGTGGGGTCCCCCCCCCCCCCCATGTATTATGTACGTAGTTGGTGTTGCAATCTCCACCTTTTTTTGCGCTGGGCGTCCCTGTTGGCGATTAGAGAGAGACCCCACCTAAAACAATCCCTCCAGGCATATGTTTGTATTTTCACCCAAAAAAAATTTTTTTTCTTGTCCTTCGGGAGATGCCATTACCAGAGCGGGTGCGAACGAGGCGGCTAGAGAGAAAGAGAAAACTAAAATTTTTAAAAAATTTTTGGCCGCCGTGGAGGATCTCTTGCTTTCTTTCTTTCCTTCCTGCCTGTAGTCCACAACACAACGGCCCAGCCCCGACCCAGCACAGCTCGCGCACACGGGCAACTCGCGGGGCATGGACGCGGCCATGCCCGCAGTCGGTCCCGGAGCCCAGGAAAGTACAGGAGGGTACGCTGGACACGTACGCGCACGCACGCACGCACGCACGCCCGCTCTTCTCTCCCCGTCTCCCTCTCCCCACACCCCGTCTCGAGCCCGAGGGCGATGGCCCCGGCCAGTTGGAGTTGGCGCTGGGGAGGGAAAACGCTGGCTGGCGAGCCGCCAAAACACACACACGCACGCACACACGCACACACGCACGCACATCCTGAGGGGGAGGGGGGGGGGGTGCGCTATTCGTCGGCGGTTCGGGAGAATCTCCGGCGGGTGGGGGAGGGTGAGGGTGTTTTTTTGGCTTATCGTTCTCCCGAGACGAGCGAGAGAGGGAGAGGGAGAGAAACCCCATCGTTTTTTTTTGTTTATTCTACAACCACACACACATGGAAATCCTGTTTGTGTGGAAGGAACGGTCCTTCAACTGGCCGCGTAACCTGGTG